>CM041547.1:785960-1002657 GCA_023238725.1 Scortum barcoo
TATGCCTCAGACTGTTTCAGATTATTTCACTGAGGGACGGTACTCTGCTAGTTACCTCACAACCTCAAAGTGACAACAAGACTCGCTCACCACAAAGCAGATTTACATCTGAACTCCTCCTTTAGAGATGAATTGTGGGAGCATCCACACCTCATCGTCCCTCGATCTCAAGGTAAAAACCTACCTGCACAGAGGCTTCCTCCTGTACAACATTAAGACTCACCTCTTCCCTCACTAGAGAACAGTCATCTCTTGTTCAGATGACTGAAACTCTATGCTGGACCCTCTTTGTTGACATCAGACCTCTGCAGCCAATCCTGAATGCTGCTACTCACCTGATATTCATACTTTCCAAGTTTTCCCAAAACTCAGCTCTGCTGCTCCTCTACAAGGCAATGAAAGTTTCTGCTCCTTCCTACCTCCGAGGGCAAACAGTTTAACGTTAGCGCAGTGGTTTAAGTCGAACCCCTCTGCTTCTGGATGTTTAGCTGTCCTATCAGAGGATCCTGTGGTCATATCAGTCTCACAGTAGTGAATTAAACTTTCCACTGAAGTCCTCACAACAACATTACTGCAAATCTGCCCTCTAACAAACCACCTACCCACTCTCCAAACTGCACCTACGACAAAAAAAAAAACACTGCAACGTAGCACATTAATGCATTCAGCTGTGTATGTGCAGATTTGCTAAAAACTTGTGCAAATTTCTGATGCCTCTTGCTCTTTGTGTGTTTGAATGTGCTTAGTGTAAGACACTGAAAATGATTGAATGTAATGTAACGTGAGTCTTTAAAACTGCTGTCAGGACAATAACCTGCTTCTGAATGTCAACAAAATGAAGGAAGTGATTGTGGACTGGAAAACAGGACAGGAGCTGCCAGAAGGTGAAAAGCTTTAAATATTTGGGGGTCTCCGTTACTGGGGATCTCACATACTGACAGCCTGATTAAAAAGGCTCACCAGAGCCATTATCAGACTGATATCTACCACAAACATTTATCTGAGATTATTAAATCAGATGAGTAGAGATTAGATTCACTCACGTTCTGTGCCGTAGGTTGACGGTTTCAAAGCGAATAAGGTAGTTCCAGGAGGGGAAGTCATTGTTCCAGATCACCGGTGTTACGGCTCCTTGATTACCATAGAAAACCTTAACGTATCCGTCTGTCTTGGAAAAATAGTCTCCCCACAGCCCCGTAGCTTGGACCACTGTCACATTCAGCCGGGCCACGCCGGGCTCACCAGGGCAGCAGTCAGAGTTGACCATGCGATGTCCTTTGCACTGACATGCACAGTTCTGGTTGCGGTTGCCGATCTTGCAGCTGGCCGGACAGCGGAGGGGCTTGGCGCTTTTACGGATATAGTCACGGATGGCGTCACGAAGGGTGAACTTTAGGTGGTTGTTGTCCCTCACCTACAGAACAGAAGCTGAAATATTATTTGTGCTCAAGTTCTCAAGATGTCCAGACAGCATTCACCACTTTCCAGTACCAACAGTACCAATTGGCAATTAGTCAACATTGTTATCAGTTTGTAAAGAACAGAAATCCAGCTCCTTTTCCAAGCTAGCCTATGTTTACTTAGTCTCAGCCCAACAATGTATTTTTTCTAAGATATCTATCTGTACTCTGTACATGTGTGTTAAGATGTAATTTATAGTAATCTTTAAAATAACAGGTCTGTGATTTCAGACAGAAGTAAGGAAAAAGCAGTCTCTCAGTTTCAGCCGACAACAATTTTACTAAAATGAAAACTGTCACTGAGAGATTTGATCAACTGTGGCTAATGAGCTGATGCTAAAGTTTTCAGTAAATACCAACCCAGTAAATGGGCGTTAAATATAAGTTTGATGGCGATATAGAGAACATCATATTATCCTACCAGACTAACTAAGGTAAGTACAATGAACTGTGAATCATAAACAATCTAATATGCTCTGAATTTGTTACACACCAGCAAATGTATGGGGCTGATCTGGTAGGACACCACACCTGGGACCCGCCTCAGGGAACGAAGCCACTTCTTGTAGCCTTGGGCATTGTCGGGCTTGAACAAGAGGTCCCCCACATCCCCATCCCCTCCCAGAACCTCAGTGTTTCGATCAGTGAAGGTCTGGCTGAAGGCTGCTTTAGTTTTTAGGCTGTTCCTCTTATTCTTGCAGAACTGTGATGCCGCGTCGACTTTGACGCCTTTTATGGTGGCGCTGGCTTCGACGGACAGGCAGTTGCTAACAGTGTGGATGGACATCTTGCTCATGGCGGCCTCGCAGGTCCGGATGGCGGTGATGGAGTGAACTCGACCGCCGAGGTGAACCCTGCGGATAAAGTGCGTCCCATAGACGGCGATGAACTGTTGGAAAGCCGAAGTGTTCTCTTGGTTGTAGGTGGAGGGAAGGTTCCTCAGGGAAACCTCAAACTCCTTATTCAGAGCAGGGCGGGAGTGAATACGAAAGCTGTAGGTAAAGAACCGAGGAGATTGTTAGTATGACAAATTCTATAAAAGCCTACAATTAAAAGAGTCCTCCACTGTTGGACTCATGAAAAGTGTCCAAACTCATGCAGCAGAACCAGCGCTATCGTCTTTTTTATCTAACCGATTCTTCTTCCTTGTCAAAACCTGCAACTCTCCTGACAGTTGGGTGTGAGAGTGCAGAAAGTCTTACCTTTACAAAAATGTGGAGTCGGTAAGAGTTGGCGACCAGATGAATGTCCAACTTTGGAACAAAACTACCTCAGTTTCATCTCAGTACTTACGTGTAGTATTTGCATTTGAAGTCGTGGGTCGTGTAGGAGAACTTGTCATTCCTACTGTGACTCTCCGCAAACTCTGAAGACTTAGAGTGTGATCCTCCAACTGCAAACCCGCCAAGTCCAACTAGACCGAGGCCCACCTGAGTCACATCACAACAGGTACAATGAACACCTTTCATACACACCTCTGTACATTACTGTGATTTGGTTACACAGCAGTTGAAATATTGGATTTAACATTTTTGGGAGTACTTTTGAATGAGAACTGAGGTCACAAAGGAGGCGGCTGCATATTAATATTTTTCATCTTGTCATGTGCGTCATAATAAAATAACTACAAACACCTCCCACCTTCCAGCTTACTCCAAGAGATGAACTCTGTTCTTTCATGACCGATTGGCTGGACTCAAAGATCTTACTGCTCAGACTGCGCCGGCAGTGCACCTAAGACCAGAGAGGATGCTGGGTAAAGCTGCACACCGTATCATAGCCATGTTACACTTGTTTACATTTACAATACAGGGCTTCAGAAGATCACCTGCATAACCTTGCAGGGGCCCAACCACTATGTTGGGAACCTCGATGCATCGAACAGTCTCACATAGACTCACTTATTACAATACCTATATTACATTAGCTGTTAATACTTCTGTAGTTTTACTTAAGTAGGATTCTGGATGTAATATTTCTACATTATACTTATTACAGACTCGGTACTTCTTCCACCACTGCTTAACTACAACCCTATCAAAAACATCCTTACAAGAATCCTCATTTTGATGATATTTATTAAAGACATTTCAGTCGGTAAAATTATGTTTTTTCACTGACCTTGATCCTCCAGTCCAGGACTGACACCGGGAGTTTTTGGGTCTGTTTGAGGAGGAAACACAGAAAGGAAATGTAATGTCAGTTCTAAACATTCAGTTTGTTTATTCCTATAATGAAAGTGGCAGTTATAGATTGATGTTTGACTTCCAGACTCACAATGTGTTAAAAATCAATTGTTGAGCTACAGAATGAAATGGCAATATTTGGTAGCATAATTGTATTTGAGGGACAACTAGTTTATAGCTTATACAGATAGCTGTTGCTAATACAGAGAGCCATGACTCTGTCATCTGTCAAAGCCATCTGTTATGTCTCCTCAAATGTGTTAAGTTTTCATGTCTGTCATGTTTCTGTTTCCTGTTCTGGCTTGTCTGTTTTATTTTGAAAGTCCCTAACTCTCCTCTTCGTTTCAGGTCCCTTAACTTCCTCCCGTTGTGTGTTTATATATTGTGTATATATTGTCCATATATCGCTGACCTTACTATGCATTCAAGTCCTGTCTCTCATCTTGTGCCTAGATCTCTGCAATCCAGCCGTCTTGCTAATGCTTCACTTCAGAGTTTAATCTGTGAGAATCTGATTAAAAGACTTTTATTTAAAACCAAACGTCTGTCTCAGTCCAGCTTTTGTGCCTGCATAACAGGCAAGGCTCCTGCCTTGTTCCTGCATAACACCACCTAGCTAACTACAGTATGTGTCTGTACCTGTTTCAGATAAGTATATCTAACTTCCTTTTCTTGTATGTGCCTTTGTTGCACTTCCATGTAGAGGAAAGAAAAATAAAACTCAGCTGTAGCCGTGTAATTTTGCACAATTCTTCACACTACGACCGGTTCATGATCTCCAGATGGGTGATTAAGGTGTCCCACTAGGCTCTGTATTAGGCCCCTTGCTATATTTGTTGGGCATGAATGAATGAATTTGTATTTTTCTACTGGCAGTGTCCATTTCTATGCTGATGATACCATTTTACATTTTTTTTTGTGGTGATATATGTATGTGAAAGTAGCCAAAACTCCACAGAGGCAGAACTGTTGTACACGTAAGCAAACTCTTTACCTTCGGACAAGCTTATGTGGCACCAACTTATATTTGAGTTTATCTTTCAGATGTTCCTGTATCTCATGTTTCAAACTCAAGAGCACATTTCAGCTACTATATACATATAAAGCTAAATATTGGCTACAATATTAACATGCTAATAGTCTGGCAAACATGAATAAAACACAAACAACCTAACAACAGTGTTCTTGGTGATTAAGGTGTCCCACTAGGATCAATATTAGGCCCCATGCTATTTATGGTAGACATGAATGAAATTTGTATTTTTCTACTGACAATGTCCATTTCTGTGCTGATGATACCATTTTACATTTTGTTTTTTATTGAAATGTGGTGATTGAAATGTATGTGGATGGAGCCAAAACTCCACAGAGGCAGGATTTTTGTTTAATGTTAAATTAAATGCGAAATCTTTACCTTCAAACAAATAAATGTGATTAAAACACATTTGTGCTTTTCTAGCCTTTATTGTACATAGGACAGCTGAAGAGTGACAGGAAGGGGAGAGAGAGAGAGAGAGAGAGAGGGAAGACATGCAGCAAATGGGTCCCAGGTGGGAATCAAAGTGGGGGTCTGCTGCAGTTAGGCCCATGGCCTCGTACATGTGCGCGCTCTACCGACTGAGCCACCTGCACCACATGAAATGAAATGAGTACTTTGACTTTTATAGTTTAAGTGCATTTTGCTGATAATCTTTACGTACTGTTACTGAAGTAAGGTTTTTAGCAGCTCTGACCTGGTTCATCAGATGGTTGTGGCACACGGTGCAGTTTCCCTGGGCTCCTCCCACCATGAAGTTCTTGACGTCGACCACGGAGGCTCCGGTGGTCTCCATCTTCACCACGTTGAAACCTTCACGCCGGCCAGGTTGTGACCCGGTACGAAGGGAACCTGCTGACACTCGGTGAAGGAGCTAGTCCGACAACCCAGAGACCAAGGGAGGAAGAGGAGGAGGAAGAGGAGAAGAGGGAAGGAGAGCATCGTAGGACTGAAAGGAAAGAAGCGAAGAGACAGAAGAGTTTTTTTTTCATTCTATCAAGCTCTCAACTTCACCTCAGACTGTTTTTAACTATTTTCTGTTGTCATATTTGTTAAAAAAAAACATTTTCTCCATTTTCTCCAAAACATTTACAGTGAAGAGTTTTTCTGTTTGTTGGCTCTGAATTAATACAGATAATTCAAACGTGTCTGTTGTGTCTGTGTCTCGATCGCGAGTGTCACAAATTTGTGTTTGATGTCAGTCGAGCAGCCTGTGTGTGTTTAACGTATTTTATTTTAACAGTTTATTGCTGTTAATTTGTACTTTTATTGCTGTTACATAAAGAACAGGTCATGAATGTATGCAGCACTTGAGATTTATACTTCAGTATTATAAAAAAATATTGCAAAAGAGTTTCAAAATATTGATAGAAAATAGAGAATTTTGAGAAAAAGAACCAAAATAATTCACGATAAAGTGATTACTAGGAAACAAATTCTTGTGTTTGAGATATAAATATTTTCAGATATTATGGAAACAGATCATGTTTTATATTATAAAGCTGTAATTTTACTGCTGTTCCTCTGAATATGACCCAGTGATGTGCAGGATGGCAAACAGCAATAAATAAACTTTCTTTATGTGACTTCAGTCGACAGTTAATCAACTCAGTTTGTTTCTATGGAAGCTCAGCTAGACCAAAACTGAAAAAACAAGTCGAACCTCAATGATACCAGGAAGACATTTTAATAAGTAAAAAATCTGACTTGATATCTGATTTTGTATGACTTACTTTAGTTAATTCTTTGGGAACCTTTGTAATATTTATTGTGTTTCTATGTCAGAAATATGGGAATTACGCAGCTCTCTTTACTTTTTTACCTTTTTTTGTTAAATGTCTGGCTTTTTAGGTCGAATTCATGAGATAGTATTTTCTTTTTGTTTGTTTTTGACATATTTCCTATCTCAGAATAAATCTATCTAAGTGAGAATCAGGCTGACAAACTGTCTTTAAACTGATCCGACATCGAAAAAGAAAACTGAAGTGCGATTCTGAGTGAAAATTCATCTTTTTTCTTTCTCCTTTGTTAAATCGATCAGTCAATAAAGTTTTTTTACACTTGTGGGATGCTAACAGACAGAAGCAGAAGTAAATCTCATGAAATGTTTCATGTTGATTTAGTGATTTAAGGCTATAAATTCTGTGGTTTAAATCATTTTGAAGTTATTTTACCTTCAGAGAGCTGGTGTTGATGTTGATAATAATGATGATGATGATGTTGATGATGGTGATCAGTGAAGTCTGGAGTCTCTAATGAGACTTTGCTGGGCGGCTGATTTTAAAAACACTTATAGTGACATTTTTCTGTCTCAGAGTGTGATCACACCTCTGGATCTTTTTTCTCGTCTTTGACGTCACATGGCGTCGTGACAAACGAGCTGCGACCATCAGCACTCAGTTGGTCAGTCAGTCAGATATTCTGCTTAGACAGCAGTTTTATGGGAAAAAGGCGATATTATTTTGGAAAAGTTGTTAAATTTTAAGAAATTCTTTTTAAAAAAAGTTATAAAATTAAAACATTTTGAGAAAGAATTCTTAATTCGATGAGAAAAAAAAGTTGTTGGAAAATTAAATATTACAAAGTTGATAATAAGAAGAAAAAAGTCAATATTTCATAAATAAAGATGTAAAATATAACCACAAAGCTGAGAATGAGAATAAAGTAACAACATTTTAAATAAAGACGTTTCTTTGAAAGCAGAAGTTTTTTGGGGTTAGATGACATGTTTTAGTGTTTATTAACCATCAAACTAGATTCATGTTCAGGAAACAGAGAAAAACACGTTTGACGACATTAAAAACTTTGTGTGTGTGCGCGGGAAGATGTTGTGTGTGTGTGTGTGTGTGTGTGTGTGTGTGTGTGGTAAGACACAGACAAACTTCAGACTCAGCAGAAAAGTTGCTATAAAGTTCACACACTTGTCACGACTCTGTAACCATGGCAACCCTGCTCTCTCTCTCTCTCTCTCACACACACACACAGATATGCTTATATACACACACACCCTCTGATGGTTTTGAACAAAATGTCCTCATGTTCATGAAGTTTGGCTGCAAATAAAAAACAACAGAGAGAAATCATCTTTAAAAACACACAAAATATAAGTGAAATAAAGTGACATAAAGTGACATAAAGTGAGGTGAAGTGAGACAAAGTGACGTGACCACACAAAACTGATCAGCTCCTGAAACTCCATGGCCTGCCTTAAAGATATAAAGGCTTGGATGACCAGAAATTTCCTGTTGTTGAACTCAGATAAAACTGAAGTGATCCTATTAGGTCCGAAACACCTGAGGAACACGCTTTCTCCTAATGATAGCCTTGTTGGATGGCATTAACTGGGCCTCCGGCACCACTGTAAGGAACCTCTGGGTTTTATTTGATCAGGATATGTCCTTTGACACCCATATTAAGCATATTTCAAGGTCTGCTTTTTACCACCTGCGCAACAACATCGCAAAAATTCGGCACTTTTTGTCCCAAAGCGATGCTGAAAAATTAGTCCATGCATTTGTCTCTTCCAGGCTGGATTATTGTAATTCACTTTTATCAGGCTGCCCAAACAAGTCGTTAAAGACTCTACAGCTGGTCCAGAATGCCGCTGCTCGGGTGCTGACTAAAACCAGGAAAAGAGACCATATTACTCCAGTATTGGCTTCTCTGCATTGGCTCCCTGTAAAATTTAGAGTGGATTTTAAAATCCTTCTCCTCACATATAAGGCTCTGCACATGGTCTGGCACCATCATATCTTAATGAATTGATAACTCCTTATCAACCGACTAGAGTGCTGCGCTCCCAAAACGCAGGCTTACTTGTAGTTCCCAGGGTTTCCAGAAGTAGTCTAGGGGGCAGAGCCTTCAGCTTTCAGGCCCCTGTTCTCTGGAACCAGCTCCCAGTCTGGGTCCGAGAGGCAGACACAGTGTGTCAGTGTTTAAGAATAGACTTAAAACCTTCCTTTTTGATAAAGCTTATAGTTAGGGTGGGCACAGGCTCGCCCTTAGTTATGCTGCTATAAGGCTTAGACTGCCGGGGGGCTCCCATGATGCATCGGGCACCTCTCCCTCTTCCTCTGTCTCTGCTTCCTCTTCCTCTGCTTCCTTTACTCATATTATGGTAGTAGTGCAAACTGGAGTCACTTTTAGAAACTGGTTAAAGTGGCTAAACTGGTTAAAGTAGTTAAATTGGTTAAAGTGTTAAAGTGGTTAATGTGAATACTCTTATGTCCTGTAAAGTGCATGTTACTGCTGGAGCGGAGCCCTGGTCCTCTTTGTTCTCTCCAGTCTTGCAGGTTCCTCACTGATTCTGGTTGTGGTCCATCTGTCTGAGGTTCACTGGCCTGGTGGGGACATGATCTGTGTCTGTGTTGTGGAGAGAAGGTCGAGTGGCCCAGAGCTCCATATGAGGACATCTAGAGATGCACCTGGACTCACGGACTCATTTCCATTACCTGTGATACCTTCACACATGGACTAAACCAATGAACTCAGTATAGCTACAGCTTATTACGACTCATGTATAATTCCATAATATGATTGATGATGTTCTCTGTACATGTGGCATCTATTGCACGTCTGTCCGTCCCAGGGAGAGGGATCCCTCATCTGTGGCTCTTCCTCAGGTTTCTTCTTTTTCCCATAAAGGCTTTTTTTGAAGTTTTTCCTGACTCAGGTTCGAGGGTCTAAGGACAGAGGGTGTCACAACTGTACAGATTGTAAAGCCCTCCGAGGCAAACAATGTTTGTGATTTTGGGCTCTAAATAAATAAATTTGAATTTGAATTTGAATTTGTGACAAATCAGCTGCTGGCTCTCTGTCTGCATCCTGTCAGCACACACACACACACTCACACACACACACTCACACACGCACACACACACACACACACACTCACACACACACACACACTCACACACACCTTGCACACACACACACACACACACACACACACACAATCACACACACACACACACACTTACACACACACACACACGCTCACACACTCACACACACACACACACACACACACACACCTCACACACTCACACACACACACACTCACACACACTCACACACACACAGACACACACACACACACACACACACACTCACACACACACACACACACACACACACACACTCACACACACTCACACACACACACACACACACTCACACACACACACTCACACACACACTCACACACACACACACACACACACACTCACACACACACACTCAGTCCAGACTAATAATAATTCAGAGGATTATAAACAACAAAGAAAGACAACATACAATATCAGAATAGATCAACTTTATTGATCTGCAGGGAGCGATAGATAGATATCATATATATGTAATGAATCTTATATTAAAATGATAAAGATGAACATAAAATATGTCACTGTTTTAAACAACTGAACTAAAAAACTTTAAAATGAAAAAAAAATGATGAAGAAAAATAAAAAGTTTAGAACAAACAACTGACAAAAATAAGAAAAAAAATGTTCTGAACACAAATATGAACAAATTATGAAATGATCAGAATAAAGGAGAAAGTGTAAATAAACCAGAAAAAATAAATTCTGCTTCTTTCCTTTACTTCTCTTCCCACTTCCTGTTTCTCCTCTCATTACTTTATTTCTCCCATCACTTCCTCTTTTTCATTCACTCATAACCTTTTTCTTTTTCTTTTCATCCTCCTCTACTCTCTGTTGTCTCCCCCGCCCCCTGCAGGCCAGAACTCACACTGCAGCTGATGAAGACTTTCACCTTGGGCCGAAAATGAAGGGCAGAGTGTGTGTGTGTGTGTGTGTGTGTGTGTGTGAGTGTGTGTGTGTGTGTGTGTGTGTGTGTTAATCTCAGGAGCGATGTTATGAGATTAAATGATGCCTCTGTGATAACACTGTTGGATCAGTACACACACAGACAGTAGTGGAATGTAAAAAAATACATTTACTCAAGTACTGAACTTGAAATTAGGTATTTATATGGTAAATATAGTATTTTTACTCAATCAGAGGTAAATATAGTATTTTACTATAGTATTTTTACTCCATCTCAGGTAAATATAGTATTTTTACTCCAGATATCAGAGTATAAATATAGTATTTTTACTCCATAGAAAATATAGTATTTTACTCCATCCATCAGAGGTAAATATAGTATTTTTACTCCATCAGAGGTAAATATAGTATTTTTGCTCCACTCCATCAGAGGTAAATATAGTATTTTTACTCCATCAGAGGTAAATATAGTATTTTTACTCCGTCAGAGTAATCAGAGGTAAATATATTTTTACTCATCAAAGGTAAATATAGTATTTTTACTCCATCAGAAATCAGGTAAATATAGTATTTTTCCTGCATCAGAGGTAAATATAGTATTTTTACTCCATCAGAGGTAAATATAGTATTTTTACTCCATCAGAGGTAAATATAGTATTTTTACTCAATCAGAGGTAAATATAGTATTTTTACTCCATCAGAGGTAAATATAGTATTTTTACTCCATGTCAGAGGTAAATATAGTATTTTTACTCCATCAGAGGTAAATATAGTATTTTTACTCCATCAGAGGTAAATATAGTATTTTTACCTGCATCAGAGGTAAATATAGTATTTTTCCTCCATCAGAGGAAAATATACCCCTCCTTGAACCGCCACCTTACTGTGGTGGAGGGGTTTGTGTGCCCGAATGATCCTAGGAGCTATGTTGTCTGGGGGCATTACGCCCCTGGTAGGGTCTTCCATGGCAAACAGGTCCTAGGTGACGGGCCAGACTAAGAGCGGTTCACAAGCCCACCATGGATAAAGAAAGAAGAACAAGGGACCGTTAACGTCGCCCGGATTGGCGTTACACGGGGCCCCACCCTGGAGCCAGGCCTGGGGTTGGGGCTCAGCAGGCGAGCGCCTGGTGGCCAGGTCTTTGCCCACGGGACCCGGCCGGGCTCAGCCCGAAATAGCGGCACGATGGGGTCCGCCTTCCAGTAGGCTCACCACTTTGCAGGAAGGCCCATGAGGGGCCGGTGCAATGTGGTTTGGGTAGCAGTCGTGGCGTGGGGGCCTCGGCGACCCACCCAATCCTCTGGACCAAAACTCTGGCAATAGGGACATGGAATGTCACCTCGCTGGGGGGGAAGGAGCCTGAGCTTGTGCGGGAGGTTGAGAGGTACCGGCTAGAGATAGTCGGGCTCACCTCCACATGCATAGCTTGGGCTCTGGAACCCAACTCCTTGAGAGGGGCTGGACCCTCCACTACTCTGGAGTTGCCCAGGGTGGCCAGCTGGCGGGCTGGTGTGGGCTTGCTTATAGCTCCCCAGCTCAGCCGCCATGTGTTGGAGTTCACCCCGGTGAACGAGAGGGTCGCTTCCCTGCGCCTTCGGGTCGGGGATAGGTCTCTTGCTGTTGTTTGTGCATACGGGCCGAACAGCAGTACAGAGTACCCGGCCTTCTTGGAGTCCCTGGGAGGGGTACTTGATAATGCTCCGACTGGGGACTCCATTGTTCTACTGGGGGACTTCAATGCGCTCACGTGGGCAGCGACAGTGATACCTGGAGGGGGCGTGATCGGGAGGAACGGCCTCCCCGATCTGAACCCGAGCGGTGTTCTGTTATTGGACTTCTGTGCTAGTCACGGTTTGTCCATAACGAACACCATGTTTGAGCATAAGGGTGTCCATCAGTGCACGTGGCACCAGGACACCCTAGGTCGGAGGTCGATGATCGACTTTGTTGTCGTTTCATCTGATCTCCGGCCGTATGTCTTGGACACTTTCGGGTAAAGAGAGGGGCTGAGCTGTCAACCGATCACCACCTGGTGGTGAGTTGGATCCGCTGGCAGAGGAGGAAGTTGGACAGACCTGGCAGACCCAAACGTATTGTGAGGGTCTGTTGGGAACGTCTGGCCGAGCCCTCTGTCAGGGAGGTCTTCAACTCCCACCTCCGGAAGAGCTTCTCACAGATTCCGAGGGAGGCTGGGGACATTGAGTCCGAGTGGACCATGTTCTCTGCCTCCATTGTCAAGGTGGCAGTTCGAAGTTGTGGACGCCAAGGTCTCTGGTGCCTGTCGTGGCGGCAACCCCCGAACCCGGTGGTGGACACCGGAAGTAAGGGATGCTGTCAAGGCTGAAGAAGGAGTCCTATCAGGCCATGTTGGCCTGTGGGACTCCTGACGCACAGTTGACGTGGTACCGGCAGGCCAAGCAAGCCGCAGCCCCAGACGGTCCTGGAGGCAAAAACTCGGGTCTGGGAGGAGTTCGGTGAGGCCATGGAGGAGGACTATCGGTCGGCCTCGAAGAGATTCTGGCAAACCAAACCGTCCGTCAGCGCCTCAGAAGGGGGAAGCAGTACTCTGCCAACACTGTTTACAGTGCAGGTGGGGAGCTGTTGACCTCGACTGGGGACATTGTCGGGACGGTGGAAGAAATACTTCGAGGATCTCCTCAATCCCACCGACTTGCCTTCCAGTGAGGAAGCAGGAGGCTGGGGACTCTGAGGTGGACTCGTCCATCACCCAAGCCGAAGTCACTGAGGTAGTTCGCAAGCTCCTCGGTGGCAAGGCGCCAGGGGGTGGATGAGATCCGCCCTGAGTACCTCAAGTCTCTGGATGTTGTGGGGCTGTCTTGGCTGACACGCCTCTGCAACATTGCACATGGAGGTTGGGGACAGTGCCTCTGGAGTGGCAAACCGGGGTGGTGGTCCCTCTTTTTAAAAAGGGGACCGGAGAGTGTGTTCCAACTACAGGGGATCACACTTCTCAGCCTCCCCGGGAAGGTCTACGCCAGGGTACTGGAGAGAGGAATTCGGCCGATAGTCGACCCTCGAGATTCAGGAGGAACAATGCGGTTTTCATCCCGGTCGTGGAACACTGGACCAGCTCTATACTCTCCATGCAGGGTGCTTGAGGGTTTATGGGAGTTTGCCCAACCAGTCCACATGTGCTTTGTGGATCTGGAGAAGGCATTCGACCGTGTCCCTCGTGGTATTCTGTGGGGAGTGCTCCGTGAGTATGGGGTCCGGGGGCCTTTGCTAAGGGCTGTTCGGTCTCTGTACGACCGGAGCAGGAGCTTGGTTCGCATTGCCGGTAGTAAGTCAGATCTGTTCCCAGTACATGTTGGACTCCGGCAGGGCTGCCCTTTGTCACCGGTCCTGTTCATAATCTTTATGGACAGGATTTCTAGGCGTAGCCAGGGGCCGGAGGGAGTCCGGTTTGGGAACCACAGGATTTCATCTCTGCTTTTTGCGGATGATGTTGTCCTGTTGGCTTCATCAAGCCAGGACCTTCAGCGTGTGCTGGAGCAGGTTTGCAGCCGAGTGTGAAGCGGCTGGGATGAGAATCAGCACCTCCAAATCCGAGGCCATGGTTCTCGACCGGAAAAGGGTGGCGTGCCCTCTCCGGGTGGGTGGAGAGGTCCTGCCTCAAGTGGAGGAGTTCAAGTATCTCGGGGTCTTGTTCACGAGTGAGGGAAAGATGGAGCGTGAGATTGACAGGCGGATTGGTGCAGCGTCCGCAGTTATGCGGTCGGTGTACCGGACCGTCGTGTGGTGAAGAAGGAGCTGAGCCGAAAGGCGAAGCTCTCGATTTACCGGTCAATCTACGTTCCCACCCTCACCTATGGTCATGAACTTTGGGTAATGACCGAAAGGACAAGATCCCATGCGGATACAAGCGGCCAAAATGAGTTTCCTCCGCATAGGGTGGCTGGGCGCTCCCTTAGAGATAGGGTGAGAAGCTCGGTCACTCACTTCGGGAGGAGCTCGGAGTAGAGTAGAGCCGCTGCTCCTTCACATCGAGAGGAGTCAGCTGAGGTGGCTTGGGCATCTGTTTCGGATGCCCCCTGGACGCCTCCCTAGGGAGGTGTTCCAGGCATGTCCCACCAGGAGGAGGCCCCGTGGAGGAAGACCCAGGACACGCTGGAGAGACTATGTCTCTCAGCTGGCCTGAGGAACGCCTCGGGGTCCCCCCGGAAGAGCTGGAGGAAGTGTCTGGGGTGAGGGAAGTCTGGGCATCTCTGCTCAGACTGCTGCCTCCGCGACCCGGTCCCGGATCAAGCGGATGAAGATGGATGGATGGATGGAGAGGTAAATATAGTATTTTTACTCCATCAGAGGTAAATATAGTATTTTTACTCCATGTCAGAGGTAAATATAGTATATTTTTACTCCATCAGAGGTAAATATAGTATTTTTACTCCATAAATCAGAGGTAAATATAGTATTTTTACTCCATCAGAGGTCAGAGGTAAATATAGTATTTTTACTCCATGTCAGAGGTAAATATAGTATTTTTACTCCATCAGAGGTAAATATAGTATTTTACTCCATCAGAGGTAAATATAGTATTTTTACTCCATCAGAGGTAAATATAGTATTTTTACTCCATCAGAGGTAAATATAGTATTTTTACTCCATCAGAGGTAAATATAGTATTTTTACTCCATCAGAGGTATAAATATAGTTTTTTACTCATCAGAGGTAAATATAGTATTTTTACTCCATGTCAGAGGTAAATATAGTATTTTTACTCCATCAGAGGTAAATATAGTATTTTTACTCCATCAGAGGTAAATATAGTAAATATAGTATTTTTACTCCATGTCGATATATTTATTTTATACAGAGGTGTAAATATAGTATTTTTCCTCCATCAGAGGTAAATATAGTATTTTTACTCCATCAGAGGTAAATATAGTATTTTTACTCCATCAGAGGTAGGTAAATAGTATTTTTACAGAGGTAAATATAGTATTTTTACTCCATCAGAGGTAAATATAGTATTTTTACTCCATCAGAGGTAAATATAGTATTTTTACTCATCAGAGGTAAATATAGTATTTTTACTCCATCAGAGGTAAATATAGTATTTTTACTCCATATAGTATTTTTACTCCATCAGAGGTAAATAAATATAGTATTTTTACTGCATCAGAGGTAAATATAGTATTTTTACTCCATCAGAGGTAAATATAGTATTTTTACTCCATCAGAGGTAAATATATTATTTTTACTCCATCAGAGTAAATATAGTATTTTTACTCCATCAGAGGTAAATATAGTATTTTTACTCCATCAGAGGTAAATATATTTTTTTACTCCATCAGTATTTTTTTTACTCCATCAGATTTTTACTCCGGTAAATATAGTATTTTTACTCCATCAGTCAGAGGTAAATATAGTATTTTTACTCCATCAGGTAGGTAAATATAGTATTTTTACCTCCATCAGAGGTAAATATAGTATTTTTACCTCCATGTCAGAGGTAAATATAGTATTTTTACTCCATCAGAGGTAAATATAGTATTTTTACTCCGTCATCCATCAGAGGTAAATATAGTATTTTTACTCCATCAGAGGTAAATATAGTATTTTTACTCCATCATCAGAAGTAAATATAGTATTTTTACTCCATCACAGAGGTAAATATAGTATTTTTACTCCATCAGAGGTAAATATAGTATTTTTACTCCATCAGAGGTAAATATAGTATTTTTACTCCATCAGAGGTAAATATAGTATTTTTTCTTCACTCCATCAGAGGTAAATATAGTATTTTTACTCCATCAGAGGTAAATATAGTATTTTTCCACTCCATCAGAGGTAAATATAGTATTTTTACTCCATCAGAGGTAAATATAGTATTTTACTCCATCAGAGGTAAATATAGTATTTTACTCCATCAGAGGTAAATATAGTATTTTTACTCCATCCATCAGAGGTATTTATACTCCAGAAGGTAAATATAGTATTTTTCCTGCTCTCCGTTTGTCTGACAGCTTTAGTTTCTTTCCAGATGACAGTTGTTCATCCTTCCTGTCCAGTGAAAACCTGGTATCTCCAGATGTGTTGATGTTGAGTGTTTGTGATAAACTGAAGGATGAAGTCTTCCTTTATGTGTTGAGAAAATTCTCCTCCTTCTTCAGATAAATAAACTATTTAAAGCCTCCTTGGATCAGCTGCATCGTCACAAAGCTGAAAACAGGCTGTTTTTATGACTTTTTACAGATACGTGGTTCTCATTAGTGTGTTATCAGAACTTTTAGTGAATTAAAGGACGTGAACAGACTCAGTCTTTAATCATTTATTCGCCCATCTGATCAGTAACAACCTGCTGTCTGTAAATTCGAAGTTTACTTTTTCTCTTTCCTTAATTCAGACAAGAAACAGAGACAAGCTCCATTGTGTCCTCCTGATGTAGATCACTTCCTCTTTCAGACTGATCAATGGATCTGCTGATTAGTTCATTAACTTTTATTGATAAGGTGAGAGCTGAAGACTCTTTATGCAGAGAGGACAGCAGGATGAACACGAGAAAGTTAAATTCACAACAATAAAATGTGAAGCAGGTGAAACAATAAAATCATTTCCAGCTTCAGCATGAATAAAACTCTTAATTCATTTATGAAAATCTCCTCTTCCTCTTGTCAAAGTCCAGAAAATCTCCTCGTCTCTCCTCTTCATCGCTTCCTTCCTCTGATAAATGCTCTTTTATCCACAAAGCTGTGAGCTGATCCAAGTTAAAGTCAAAGCAAATGTGCAGCAGTGGAGGAAGTATTCAGTGAAGTACTGCAGCACAAGTACTAATTCAACAATGTAAAAATACTCTGTTACAAGCTAAAATACTCTGTTACAAGTTAAAATACTGCACTGAAAATGTGACATAAGTAAAGGTATGTGAGTAAAATCAAAGAAGTAAAAACCTTCATTTGCAAAGCATCTGAAAACAAAGTAAAGTACAAATACCTCAAATTTGTAGTTAAGTTCTTTACTTGAGTAAATCTGCTGAAGAAGGAAGGTATTTGATCATCTGTGAGTTTCAGTCAGAAATGTATTGAAAAACTTTCTTTACACATCAGAGAAGAAGAAGACAAAGCTGTGTTCATACTTCAGGTTTGTAATTATTCATCAATGAAAACTATTTCCTCTTTTTTATTGGTGCATGAGAAACAGTTTCCTGTGACAGATGAGTTTCATCTCCTCTGTTATGTAACGTCTTTGAACGCCTCATCGTGTTTCTGCAGGTGACACAGAGAGAGAGAGAGAGTCAGGTGCTGACATGCTCGCTCGGCCATGTCACAGCCCGTCTGTAGAATCTGTAGGAAGACTCCCCCCGATCACGAAGAGCAAAGGATCCCCCCCAGGCCCTCTGACACACAGCTGCTCACATATGTAGATGCTTTATTACAAATATATCTGCATATTTAAAGTGTCCACGTCTGAGGCAGTTTTTCTTCACACAGTCACTGTTCAGAGTCTGAACGTGAGATTTGAAATAACTTCATCAGAAACTGTTCAAGCTCATGTTTTTGAGTTTTTTGTTGCTGGTGAGCTCAGAGTTTCTGTTAAAATGAAAATGTTGTTCCTGAAGCAGCAGTTTGAAGCAGTGGGAGTCGAGAGGAGGAGGAGAAAACTGGGCAACGACACAAAATCAATAAGAAGTTGAGTTTCCCACATGATGCCGTTTTTAGCTTCTCACCAACACGTTCACACCTGAAAGCTGCTCTTCTGTTCAAACTCCTCCAGAAACTCCCTGCACGCACAAACCGCCTCCTTATGAACGTTTGTTCATTTAACCTGCATTTCTTCAGGCAGCTCGATGAGATGAGATGTTCAGTGGCAGGTAAAACATCACCTGAACGGTCCACCTGCAGCAGGTGAGTCCATAGGAGCTGCAGAGACTCACTTTCTTTTCAGGCTTTAAAGAATCAGATTCAGACTGAAGCTTTTCATTCATCCTGCAGCTTCGTCCACATTTTAAACTTCCCCTCGAGGCGCTGTGTGTTTTTCCTCTGGATCATTCAGCCTTCCTAAAAAACAAGCATATCCAAGCAGAGACAATAAAACATCTGTAGGAGCAGCCTATAGGATGAACCGCAGCAGTGGGCTGTATATATGGGCCTATACGGGCACACATGCCTCATAAAGCAGCCAGGGCCCCTCTGCTGCCGACTCCCTCCACGTCAGTCAAAACCTCCCATCTGAAATCTGCAGCTCTTCGCTCTGCGAGCTTTCTGTCCCCGTGGGCACGAATGGAAAGGTAACATATGTCGGATCAACGCACACAAACTGAAGCACAGGAAGTGAAACAAGACGGGAAAAGTTCACAAGTTTTAAGAAAGAAAAAGGGTCATAAAAACCTAAAATAAACAGTTTAAGTATCATCAAGAGTAAAGACAAAGACAAAAAACCTTTGATTAACAGCAGCTGCAGCAAAATTATAGTAATTATATACAGAAGCCTTTTAGTGCCGGGAAAAGAAGAAGAAGAAGAAGAAGAAAAAAAGATGTGGTCGAAAATCATTAAAATCAAAATATTCACAACAAATAAAAACTATGAAACTTAAGTTAAGACTTTCAAATTTTATGTGAGTCAGTTTACGAGCCTTTAAGTCAAATTTCTGAGACATTAATTTATTGCCTCATAATCACAGCTTAACTCAGAATTTAATACATCATAATTTAACTTTATCTCAGAATTGTGAATTAAAATCTACTCATCTGTGTAAACTTTAATTCATTTGATTCAATTTATAAATATTCTGGTTTTTAATCTCTCTGACATACACTTGCTGTTTTAAGGAAATTGCAGATTATCTTTAAAATACCTCAAATGGTAAAATGGATCTAATTTATGTGTTAACACTGTGCATCATCCCAAACAAGTGAAAATAAATAATATTGTCATATTATTTACTTACCTTTCCAAAAGTTCAAATTGTTGTCTCACATCACATTTTGCACTTAATAAGTAATAACAATAATTTTGACTTATCATTATAATAAAAGTCATAATAACCCCACTGACTTATAAATGTTATTATCTCCTTATTTCAACATAACTTTTAGATTACTATCTTATTATATTAACTCAAAATATCTTAATTTTGGCATAAATACATATAGACAGTAGATATTTTTGCTGTCTTTATTGACATTTTATGATTTTTTTTTATCTTACTGGCAGAAATGAGCTTCCATATGTGTGGTGATGATCTGACAACACAAAAACAGGAACATGAACAGCGTTACATAACCTCAGGAACTAAATCCCTCCATTGTAATCCTCAAACCTCTTTAAGTTTTCATATACAGACAAAATAAATTCAAGAGTTAAGTCACATGTTAAATATCGCCTTATATTAATGATTGAATGGATTTAAACATTAATTTATATTCATGTATATTTATATTTAACTCACAAAAACCAAATGCAGGCACCACATCCTGCAAAGTAAAGGAGCATCAGCTCGTGTTAAAGTGTGTGTGTGCAGCTTAAATGAGGGTTTCAGTCTTTTCAGGTTTCATGTCTGATGCGTGCAAACCCAAAGAAATCAGAAGGAAATGATGAAAACCACTTCCCCACAATCCTGAGTCAGTGTGCACGAGTGTACTGTAAACACGCAGGATGACATAACAGCAGTGTTCACATGTTACACACACACCACAGGCGGAAACTCAACAAAAAATGTAAAAAAACAAAAGAAGCAGCCGGCGGACCTCCGGACAGTCAGCGGGTCCTGCTGGAGCTCCACGCCGCCTCACGGACTCACTCAGGCGGCCGCGGAGGGAGGCGAGCCGCGGTGCTGGAGCTCCAGCTGCAGCTCTGCACAACAACAAGCGCGGCGACCATGATGCGGCCACGCCCCCTGCACGCTCTGACCACGCCCCCCACTCCGCCCCTCTCTGTGCTGCTGGTTACCGTACCGCCCGCAGCAGAGGCGCAGCGTTTTTTAGGGGGAGTGTCCCTCTGCTGCAGCATGCTTCAATCAGAGCTGGGGAGGGCCGCTTCCTCTGCAGACACAAAGCAGAGCTGCCCCCCCCCGCTGCTGACACGCTGCTGCTGTCAGTGATGTAATGCTGATTAAAGCAGCCATGAGTCAGGACTTTACCGCCCCACACCAAACCACCACAGCTACTGCACGGTGCTGCAGGCTGCCCCCCCTGCAAGACCAGACCCCTGATCCACGGGGGGGTCGGTAGCCAATTTATCACATCACTTAGTTTGGATCTGTATTTATCTGACTTATCTGTGAGGTAAATATTTCCAACAGCTTCTCTGCTCTGACATGATGATGGTGGTGATGAAGGAGCAGCAGTGCATGATGGGAGTTGGAGTTCCTACAGGCTGATTTGTTGGTCTTTGTTCAAACTACAGAGTGCTTAACAGGAAGTGGGCGGGGCCCTGCAGGTCACGTGTTGCACCTCAGTGTGTCGTTACAGTGTGGAAATGGAGCTGATCTGCTGCAACAACACACACGATACACACAAACACACGATACAAACATTGATACACACACACACACACACACACACGATACACACACACACACACACGACACACACACACATACACACACGATACACACACACGATACACACGCACACTCTCTCACACAAACCTGTGTCCTGGGAGATTGTGGAACCAGGAACCTGAAAGTTTCCACAGCAGACACCGTGTTGTTCAGGATGGAAAGGGGCGGCAGTGTTGGGGGGCTCCTTCTGAAGTCCACTGTCATCTCCACAGTTTTGAGCGTGTTCAGCTGCAGGTTGTTCTGACCGCACCAGGCCAGATGTTCCACTTCCTGTCTGTACGCAGACTCAGTCCCACCAGCCAACACCAGTCTCTCAAAAGATTTCATGACCACAGACGTCAGGGCGACGGGCCTGTAGCCATTTAGTCCAGTGATGGAGGGTTTCTTGGGGATTGGGATAATGGTGGAGCGTCTGAAGCAGGAGGGGACTTCACACAGCTTCAGAGATCTGTTGAAGATCTGAGTGAAGATGGGAAGTCAGCTGGTCAGCGCAGACTTTCAGGCAGGAGGGAGACACACCGTCAGGTCATGGTGCCTTCCTGATCTTCTGTCTCTGAAAGAGCCGACACACGTCCTCCTCAGAGATCCTGAGTGCGTCTGGGGGGGTCAGCTGGGGAAGGTCCAGCCCGGCAGGAAGTGTGAACGGTTGTAAGATGTTGATGTTGGGGCGGGTGAGGGGTGAGGGGTGAGAGAGATGGCCTATCAAACCTACAATAAAACCCATTCAGCCCCTCAGTTAGGTGATGGCTCCCTGCAGTGTGGGGGGATGGTCTCCTGTAGTTGGTAATGGTCTCCAGGCTCCTCCACACTGACGCTGGATTGCTTGAAAAGTTGTTTTTCATCTTCTCAGTGTAGCTCCTCTTAGCTACTCTGATCTCCTCAGTGTGTTCCTGGCCTGGTTGTTCAGGATCCTGTCCCGACTTCTGTAGGCCTCCTCCTTGGCCTGACGAAGCTGTCTGAGCTTTGGTGTAAACCAGGGTTTGTTGTTGTTGTAGGTGAGGAAGGATTTTGTTGGCACACACATCTCCTCACAGAAACTGATGTATGATGTCACAGTGTCGGTCAGTTCATGCAGGTCAGTGGCTGCAGCACCAAAAACACTCCAATCAGTGCAGGCAAAGCAGGCCTGTAACTCCAGCTTTGCCTCAGTGGTCCATCTCCTCACAGTTCTCTTACCACAGGCTCAGCAGATTTTAGTTTCTGCCTGTAGGTCGGGATGAGATGAACCAGACAGTGATCGGAAGAGTCCCAATGCTGCCCGGGGAACAGAGCGATAGGCGTCCTTTACAGTCATGTAGCAGTGGTCCAGGATGTTTGTGTCCCTGGTGGGACACTTGATGTGCTGTCTGTAGTTTGGCAGTTTGTGGCTGAGGTTTGCTCTGTTGAAGTCCCCCAGTACAATGAGCAGGGAGTCTGGATGTTGTTGCTCCACGTTCCTCATCTGGTCAGCCAGGTGTTGTAAGGCCTCAGTAACACAGGTCTGAGGATGGATGTAGACTCCCACCAGAATGCAATGAGGAGAACTCCTGTGGCGAATAAAAAGGTTTGCAGTTTACAAAAAGAGTTTCTAAATGAGGGCTGCACGACTTCTTCAGCACTGTGACATCCGTACGTTCGTATAAAAGCAGAGTCCGCCGCCCTTCGTTTTCCCGGACACCTCCGTGCGGTCTGCCCGTATCAGGTGGAAGCTGGGAGATTTTGGGGTATTTTGCAGTAATTGTGTGTGTCCTGATATCTCTCTGTGGTGTATAGGTGCATTTAGGTGTGTTTGGGTGTGTTTTGGTGTATTTTGGTGTATTTTGGTGTATTTAGGTGTATTTTGGTGTATTTTGGTGTTATTTTGGTGTGTTTTGGTGTGTTTATTCAGGTTATTTTGGTGTATTTTGGTGTATTTTGTTTAGGTGTATTTTGGTGTATTTTGGTGTATTTTGGTGTATTTTGGTGTGTTCAGGTGTAGGTGTATTCAGGTGTATTTTGTGTGTGTTTTTAGGTGTATTTTGGTGTGTTTTGGTGTAGGTGTATTTTGGTGTGTTTGGGTGTATTTTGGTGTATTTAGGTGTATTTTGGTGTGTTTAGGTGTATTCAGGTGTATTCAGGTTATGTTTTTAGGTGTGTTTTGGTGTGTTTTGGTGTGTTTTGGTGTGTTTTGGTGTGTTTTGGTGTGTTTTGGTGTGTTTTGGTGTGTTTTGGTGTATTTTGTTTTGGTGTGTTTTGGTGTGTTTTGGTGTGTTTTGGTGTGTTTTGGTGTGTTTTGGTGTGTTTAGGTGTATTTTATTTTGGTGTGTTTTAAGGGTGTGTATTTTGGTGTGTTTGGGTGTAGGTGTGTTTTGGTGTATTTTGGTGTGTTTAGGTGTATTCAGGTGTATTTGGTGTGTTTATTCAGGTGTGTTTAGGTGTTTCAGGTGTGTATTCAGGTGTTTGGTGTGTATTTGGTGTATTTGTGTGTTTAGGTGTATTTTTGGTAGGTGTTAAGTTTGGTGTTTTAGGTGTATTCAGGTGTATTTTGGTGTGTTTATTTTGGTGTGTTTAGGTGTATTTAGGTGTATTTAGGTGTATTTTGGTGTAGTTTTTTTAGGTGTGTTTAGGTGTATTCAGGTGTGTTTAGGTGTGTTTAAGTGTATTCAGGTGTGTTTTTAGGTGTATTTAGGTGTGTTTATTTAGGTGTATTCAGTTGTTTTAGTGTATTTAAACAGGTGTATTTCAGGTGTATTCAGGTGTGTTTTGGTGGTGTTAGGTGTATTCAGGTGTATTTTGGTGTGTTTAGGTGTATTCAGGTGTGTTTTGGTGTGTTTTGGTGTGTTTTGGTGTGTTTTGGTGTGTTTAGGTGTATTTAGGTGTATTTTGGTGTGTTTAGGTGTCAGGTGTGTTTATTTTAGGTGTATTCGTTCAGGTGTATTTGGTGTGTTTCAGGTGTGTTTATTCAGGTGTGTTTTGGTGTGTTTAGGTGTATTCAGGTGTGTTTATTTGTGTGTTTTCAGGTGTATTCAGGTGTGTTTAGTGTATTTAGTGTGTTTAGGTGTGTTTAGGTGTATTTTGTGTGTTTAGGTGTTTAGGTGTGTTTAGGTGTGTTTAGGTGTGTTTAGGTGTGTTTCATTTAGGTGTGTTTTTATTCAGGTGTATTCAGGTGTATTTTGGTGTGTTTTGTGTAGGTGTATTTAGGTGTGGTTTATTTGTTTCAGGTGTATTCAGGTGTTTTTAGGTGTGTTTCAGGTGTGTTTTGGTGTAGGTGTTTCAGGTGTATTCAGTTTTTAGGTGTATTCAGGTGTTTCAGTTTGTGTTTAGGTGTGTTTAGGTGTGTTTATTTTGGTGTAGGTGTGTTTAGGTGTGTTTTTGGGTGTAGGTGTGTGTGTTTATTTTTAGGTGTATTTTGGTGTGTTTTGGGTGTATTTTGGTGTGTTTTGGTGTGTTTTGGTGTGTTTAGTGTATTCAGGTGTATTCAGGTTTGGTGTGTTTAGGTGTAATAGTTATTCTGGTGTGGTTTTAGGTGTATTCAGGTGTGTTTTGGTGTGTTTATTCAGGTGTGTTTAGGTGTATTCAGGTGTTTTGGTGTTAGGTTTTTAGGTGTGTTTAGGTGTGTTTATTTAGGTGTATTTAGGTGTGTTTAGGTGTGTTTTGGTGTGTTTTGGTGTGTTTTGGTGTGTTTTGGTGTGTTTTGGTGTGTTTTGGTGTGTTTTGGTGTGTTTAGGTGTGTTTAGGTGTATTTAGGTGTTTTAGGTGTATTTAGGTGTATTCAGGTGTATTCAGGTGTATTCAGGTGTGTTTTGGTGTGTTTAGGTGTATTCAGGTGTATTCAGTTTTGGTGTGTTTAGGTGTGTGTTTAGGTGTATTTAGGTGTAGGTGTGTATTTAGTTTTTAGGTGTATTTTGGTGTATTTTGGTGTATTCAGGTGTGTTTAGGTGTGTGTGTTTTGGTGTGTTTAGGTGTGTTTAGGTGTGTTTATTCAGGTGTATTCAGGTGTTTCAGGTGTATTCAGGTGTATTTAGGTGTGTTTAGGTTTGTAGTGTAGGTGTTTTAGGTGTGTTTAGGTGTATTCGTTTAGGTGTTTTAGTCGTGTAGTGTGTTAGGTGTTTTAGGTGTGTTTAGGTGTATTCAGGTGTGTTTATGGTTTGTGTATTTGGTGTGTTTAGGTTCAGGTGTATTTTGGTGTGTTTATTCAGGTGTGTTTATTGTGGTGTATTATTCAGGTGTGTTTAGGTGTGTTTAGGTGTATTCAGTGTTTTTAGTTTTGTTTCAGTGTATTCAGTGTGTTAGGTGTAGGTGTAGGTGTGTTCATTTAGGTGTATTCAGTGTGTTTATTGTTTTAGGTGTGTTTAGGTGTGTTTTGGTGTGTTTTGGTGTTTAGGTGTATTTAGGTGTGTTTATGGTGTTTTAGGTGTGTTTAGGTGTATTTAGGTGTATTCTTGTAGGTTTAGTGTATTTAGGTGTATTCAGGTGTATTGTTTAGGTGTATTCAGGTGTATTTTTGTGTGTTAGGTGTATTCAGGTGTATTCAGGTGTATTCAGGTGTGTTTGTATTCAGGTGTGTTTTGGTGTGTTTATTCAGGTGTTCAGGTGTTTCAGGTGTGTTTTAGGTGTATTTCAGGTGTATTAGGTGGTATTTGCAGGTGTATTTAGGTGTGTTTTGGTGTGCATTTAGTGTTTTGCAGGTGTATTTTGGTGTGTTTTGGTGTGTTTTGTGCAGGTGTGTTTTGGGTGTGTGTTTGGTGCTTGGTGTATTTTGGTGTGTTTTAGGTGTGTTTAGGTGTATTCAGGTGTGTTTTGGTGTATTTTGGTGTGTTTAGGTGTGTTTTTTTGTGTTGAGTGTGTTTCAGGTGTGTGTTTGTGGTGTATTCAGGTGTGTTTTGGTGTGTATTCAGGTGTATTCAGGTGTATTCAGGTGTATTCAGGTGTGTTTAGGTGTATTCAGGTGTGTTTTGGTGTGTTTATTCAGGTGTATTCAGGTGTGTTTTGGTGTGTTTAGGTGTGTTTAGGTGTGTTTTGGTGTGTTTAGGTGTATTTTGGTGTATTTTATTCAGGTGTGTTTAGGTGTATTCAGGTGTATTCAGTGTGTTTAGTGTATTTAAATTGTTTAGGTGTATTCAGGTGTTTAGTGTTTGGTGTGTTTAGGTGTGTTTTGGTGTGTTTTGGTGTATTAGGTGTGTTTAGGTGTCAGGTGTGTTTATTATTTGTGTGTTTAGGTGTATTTAGGTGTATTCAGGTGTATTCAGTGTTTGGTGTGTTTAGGTGTGTTTTGGTGTGTTTAGGTGTATTTAGGTGTATTTTAGTGTATTCAGGTGTATTCAGGTGTATTTCAGGTGTATTCAGGTGTGTTTTGGTGTGTTCAGGTGTATTCAGGTGTATTATTCAGGTGTATTCAGGTGTATTCAGGTGTATTCAGGTGTATTCAGGTGTAGGTGTATTCAGTTTGTGTTTAGGTGTGTTTATTCAGGTGTATTCAGGTGTATTATTCAGGTGTGTTTATTCAGGTGTATTTAGGTGTATTCAGGTGTATTTAGGTGTGTTTGATTCAGGTGTATTCAGGTGTATTCAGGTGTATTCAGGTGTATTCAGTTTTTAGGTGTGTTTATTCAGGTGTTTAGGTTTTAGGTGTGTTCAGGTGTATTTAGGTGTGTTTATTCAGGTGTGTTTAGGTTCAGTGTGTTTTTGTGTTTTGGGTGTGTTTAGGTTCAGGTGTATTTGTGTGTTTTGCGTGGTTAGAGGTGTATCGTTTTTAGGTGTATTTAGGTGTGTTTAGTATTCAGGTGTGTTTTTGGTGTATTCAGGTGTTTTTGCAGGTGTGTCTTGCGTTTATTCAGGTGTGTGTTTATTTTGGTGTATTTTGAATTGTGTTTAGGTGTGTTCAGGTGTATGTTTTGGTGTGTTTCAGGTGTATTCAGGTGTGTTTATTTTAGTATTCAGGTGTGTTTTGGTGTGTTTTGGTGTGTTTTTGGTGTAGGTGTATTTAGGTGTTTTGCAGGTGTATTTCAGGTGTTTTGGTTTTGGTGTGTTTTTGCGTGTTTAGGTGTATTCAGGTGTATTCAGTTTTGTGTATTTAGGTGGTATTTAGGTGTGTTTTGGTGTATTCAGGTGTATTTGCATTTATTTAGGTGTATTTTGTTTCAGGTGTTTGGGTGTTTAGGTGCGGTGTATTAGGTGTATTCAGGTGTATTTCAGGTGTTTAGTTTTTGGTGTTTTTGCGTTTAGGTTTAGGTTTTCGGTGTGTTTTGGTGTGTTTAGGTGTGTTTTGGTGTGTTTTGGTGTGTTTTGGTGTGTTTTCGTGTTAGGTGTGTTTTGGTGTGTGTATTCAGGTGTATTCAGGTGTATTTTCAGGTGTGTTTAGGTTTCAGGTGTAGCTCCGTCCTGCTGCCTGTGGAAATTGACGGTGTTTATGTTGTTTTTGTGAAAGTCAAAATGGCAGGTGCGGCCTGTTTTCAGACATGGGTGGGCGGTGAAAAGCTCCGCTGCGCCTGTGTGGAGCTCGGGACTGATGTTGTTTTTGTGAAAGTCAAAATGGCGCTGCGGCCTGCAACCCGGTGGGCGGTGAGCTCCGAGGCGGAGCAGCGGCAGCCGCAGCCGGAGGAGGAGAGCCGAGCAGCCGCAGAGCGCCGAGCGAGCCGCCGCCGACCTACAGCAGCTTTCCGTCGGGGAGTCAGGGCCGGGGGTGGGCTGGGGGCTCGGGCACAGAAGAATGAGAGAGCCCTCCGACCGGAGGGGGCGAAAACATGAACGGAGCCGTGTACATTTCGTTCTTCCAGGGCCAGCTGGAGTCCGTGCTGGAGCACGTCGTCCAGCTCGCCGTCCAGGAAATCAGCAAGTCGGTGGGCTCCAGCCTGAACACGCTGCTGCTGGAGACCGCCGTCAAGGAGCAGGAGAACCGCCGCCTCCGCCTCCAGCTGCAGGCCCGGGAGAGCCGGGGCCGGGCCGCCAGCGAGCCCGCCAACGGGGGAGGCTCCGCGGGGCTCGGTAAGAGCAAAGCGGCGGGGGACGAGAGGCCGGAGGGCGTCAGAACAAAGCCCGAACAGAGGCAGCACGGCCCCGGAGGACACGGCCCAGAGCCCGGCGGGGTCACCGACACACGCCGCCTGGAGCAGAGAGGACGAGTCGTGGGTAAGCATCCGACACACACACAAGTCACACACACACACACACACACACACACACACACAGAAGTCACCTTTTACACACACAAGAGTCACACACACACACACACACACACACACACAAGAGTCACACACACACACACTTTTTCACACACACACAGTCACACACACACACACACACACACACAGAGTCACACACACACACACACACACACACACACACACACACACACAGAGTCACACAACACACACACACACACACACACACACACACACACACACACAATCACCTGAGTCACACACACACACACACACACACACACACACACACAGACACACACACCTGTCACACACACACACACACACACACACACACACACACAGAGTCACACACACACACACACACACACACAGTCACACACACACAAGTCACACACACACACACACACACACACACACACACACACACACACACACACACACACACACACACACACACACAAGTCACACACACACACACACACACACACACACACACACACACACACACACACACACACACACACACACACACACACAGAGTCACACACACACACACACACACACACACACACACACACACAGACACACACACACACAGTCACACACACACACACACACACACACACACACACAGAGTCACACACACACACACACAGGTCACACACACACAGAGTACACAGAGTCACACACACACACACACACACACACACACACACACACACACACACAGAGTCACACAACACACACACACACACACACACACACACACACACACACACACACACACACACAGAGTCACACACACACACACACACACACACACACACACACACACACTGACACACACACAGTCACACACACACACACACACACACACACACACACACACACACACACAGAATCACACAACACACACACACACAGAGTCACACAACACACACACACACACACACACACACACACACAGAGTCACACAACACACACACAGACACACACAGGTCACACAACACACACACACACACACAGAGTCACACAACACACACACACACACACACACACACACAGAGTCACACACACACACACACACACACACACACACACACAGAGTCACACACACACACACACACACACACACACACACACACACACAGAGTCACACACACACACACAGAGTCACACACACACACACACAGAGTCACACAACACACACACACACACACACACACACACACACACACACACAGAGTCACACACACACACACACACACACACACACACACACACACACACACACAGAGTCACACACACACACACACACACACACACACACACACACACACACACACACACACACACACAGAGTCACACAACACACACACACACACACACACACACACACAGAGTCACACACACACACACACACACACACACACACACACACACACACACACACACACACACAGTCACACACAGAGTCACACACACACACACACACACACACACAGAGTCACACACACACACACACACAGAGTCACACAACACACACACACACACACACACACACACACACACACACAGAGTCACACAACACACACACACACAGAGTCACACACACACACACACACACACACACACACACACACACACACACACACAGAGTCACACAACACACACACACACACACACACAGAGTCACACAACACACACACACACACACACACACACACAGAGTCACACACACACACACACACACAGGTCACACACACACACACACACACACACACACAGAGTCACACAGTACACACACACACACACACACACACACAGAGTCACACACACACACACACAGAGTCACACAACACACACACACACACACAGAGTCACTGTACACACACACACACACACACACACAGAGTCACACACACACACACACACACACACACAGTCACACAGTACACACACACACACACAGTCACACACACAGAGTCACACACACACACACACACAGTCACACAGTCACACACAAGTCACACAACACACACACACAGAGTCACACATAACACACAGAGTCACACACACACACACACACAGAGTCACACAACACACACAGAGTCACACACACACACACAGAGTCACACAACACACACACACACAGTCACACACACACACACACACACAGGGTCACACACACACACAGAGTCACACACACAACACACACAGAGTCACACACACACACACACACACACACACACAGAGTCACACACACACACACACACAGAGTCACACACACACACACACACACACACACACACACAGAGTCACACACACACACAGAGTCACACAACACACACAGAGTCACACACACACACACACACACACACTCTGTGTGTGTGTGTGTGTGTGTTCATATCTTTGGAAACTTTTCGATGCAAAGTTTCATTTAGAGAAAAGCAAAATGAAATTTAAAGTTAACAGACGATACCAAACCAATACCTTATCAATACATTCGATTAGACTAGAGACATGTATCACAGCATTTCTTCAAACAGACAATCAGATCAGAGTCAACCGGACGATGAAGCTGATCTGAGATAAAACTCAGGTGGTTTTCAGGTGTTATTGATTAAAAACTGAGCTGCAGGATGTTTAAAAAGGTAAAATGTTTGCATGTGCTCAGTGGATTTAACAGTTTTAATCAGACACTTCAATATAAAATATAATATGAATATAAATCAAGTTTGATTAAATAAAGTAGAATCGTTTCCTTCTCCCACAACCTGAAGTCGTCTAAATTTTTAGTGTTGATTCTGAAAATCCCTCCAAATGTTCCTTCTGTTGTCCTGCTGACCTTCACCGTCAAATCGACGACATTATTACGACAAATTCTAATGAATACTTCAGCTATATATTCATGTTTTATTACCACAGATACAAAATGAATTGAAAAATCAAACAAGAAAACAACACACCAAGAACAAGTTGCTCCTGAGACACAAACACTTTTCTTTTAATACCTGTTAATGTTTTCTGGTGGAAAGCTTCACTGAATATTATCGAATATTATTACTGCAGATTAATCTGTCAGCTGATAACAGACACGTCGTCGTCTTACTGTAGTTTTTTTTTCAGATAAAAATGATTGAACCGGACCAAATTAAAATGTTAATGTTTGTAAAGAAAGTTAAAATATGTATAAGCTCAAATATCAAAACTGTCCTAAAAGATGAAACGGTTCTGAATATAAGTGATCAGAAAATACATGTAATCATATGTTATAGAAATGACATCATCCCCTCGCCTCACTACGTTTAGTTTAATATATTGATTTCATTTGTTCAGTGCTGATCAGTGATTAATCAGAAAGCTGTGAACTCTGGTTTTGAAGTGTCGGTGTGTTGAGTGGTTGGTTTGTCGTTTGACCTCGCGGACGTTCGGATTGTCGAGGTCGCCTCCATTCAGGAGTGAGCGGTCATAAACCGTCTCTAACATGACGGCCGGTCAGCGAGGAGACGTTTGACGAATCCACGGAGGAAACTGCTCGTCCGAACATCATCGGAAACAAACTGATCAGGACCACGACTGATCGACTGATCAATGTGATTGATTAGCCTCTTTGATCCACTGTTTTGTCTGAGACATAAATCGGAAACAGGACTGCTTCATTTGAGCTGTTTCTCATAAACTGGACACTGAATTCAATACAGTTCAACACAACAGGGCTACAACTCCTGATCAGTTTATTATTGATTAATCTACTGATTATTTCTTTAATCGTTTTGTTCATTAAATATCAGACAACAGTGAAAGTCGTGCTGTGATGAAGATTAAGACCATATCTCAGGACATAACTCAGAGCAGGTAGATCTTTACAGCTGTAAATAATGATTATTTCAATCATTAATTAATCTGTTCATATGTTTGTTTAAGATGTTTAGTTCATAAAATGTCGGACTGGTCTAATTCCTGCTGATTCCTGATTCTTCTTTCATTAATTATTCACACCATAATCCATTTTTTATAAATGTACAGGTTTTAACCAGCTCCAAGGGTGAAAAATAAATAAATATAAACAAAATTTCTAAAGCTCAAAGATTCACTTTACTGTGATAAACAAATCCATGAAAACCGGAGAGACGTTTCAAAGAGCAAAGTGTCGATCAGTGTCCTCAATGATTAATCGATTATTAAACTTATTGCATGTTTTTTTTTTATTGATTCATTGTTAGAAGGCAGTGATTTGAGCAGAAGTGGGAAGCTTGTTTCTGTTGGATGGTTTAATCTGATGTAATGAGCTGTGAAGGTGTGTGAAGGTGTGTGTGAAGGTTTTGGGGTAAAACACACAACAAAGCTGATCTGGATAAAATTAATCCACAGAACAGGACTGACTTCCTGCATCAGCAACAACATTCGCATTCAGACGTGTGTGTGTTGGTTTGTTTGGGTGTGTTTCTGCAGCACACACACACATGTCCAAACATCTCCACATGCGCCGACACGTGAGAACGAAGCCGCCGCACTCTCACGCATGCATGCACACATTTGCACACTCGAACGCGAACACACAGATGACACGCAAAGCCTCCTCGCTTGCCCCCCCCACCCCACCCTGAAAAACCAGGCCACCGGCACGCCACGACCACGGAGCCGAACAGATGGTGACATCACAGGAGCGACGGTGAAACACGACCTGAGCTGAGCAGGATTTCACTCGAACATGCGAACATCAGAGCGTCCGAGTTTAAAGGCATCGAGACAAAAACAAGGTTAAATAAGATTTAAGAGTAAAACCTGATAAAAATACTCTAAAATAAAATAAAGCTGATTAAAAAATGAGCACAATGTGAGATATGAATGAAGAGTTCTGATGTAATTTCATAAAAGGCAAAAAGTGGAGCAGCATCCCTGACAGTCGCTGTAAAGATCAGAGAACTGGACTGATTTGATCTCTTTGGTCTTACTGAGGACTCTGAATCTGATCTCAGACCTGTAAAGATAACGTTAGTTTTTAAAGTCCTTCAGTTCTTGGTTTATTCTTCAGGTGACTTTGTGGATGTTAAGGTTCAGGTCTGATTCTGGACTAAACTCAGATCTCTGGCCTTGCTTGTAGTCTTAAACTTCGACCTGAAAGACTCGTATAAGTCGGTGTGTCGTCTGCACGCTGCCGTTCAAAGTGAACGTGATGTAGAACAGAGGAGGACCGAGGACGGAGCCCTGAGGAACTCCACGTTAGGATCGTCACAATCCTGACATTTAGGTGACGATTAATGATGACGTACAAATGATCCCAATTAACAACGTAATTGTGTTTTTCTGTTTATTTTATGCGACACAGGTGGGTTCAACTTTCAGCGATGCCTAAATCATGACAAATCAAGACCTGAACACGTCGGCCCAGAGGGTCTTATTGTTTGTGCGTCTTGAACATTCAGAGTTATTAAAGGTCACCCAGCGGTCATGTGATGGAGGTCCAGTGTTTGCTGTCCTCGGTCGCACCCCAACTGTAGCTCCACAAATCTCAGGGCGCCGGCTGTCACCCGTCCTCCTCTTTCCCGGGGAGGTGATTTATTCTCTGGCGTTGCACCAGGAGAGCTCCAGAAGGACGAGCGCCTCCAGATTTACTGTGTGACAGCCAGTCCTCCTGTTTCTGCAGGGCTTCCTGGAAAACCTGGAAACGTAGAAGCCAGTTTTCCAGTTATGGAAATACCCGGAAACTGATTCAGACGACCAAATATCCTGGAAATAATCAATGTTCTCTAAAGCTTCAGTAGTATTTCAGCCCCTCCCTCAGTTTACTGTGAGGCGCCCAGTTTGAATGAGACATGAAGCTCGCTGACAGATGTTGTGCTGGCTGTTTGGTCTGGTCTGGTCTGGTTTTGTTGGGACATCTTTCACCTTTCCTTCCTTTAACGGGCCTCCATGTTCCCGCCTGACACTTCACTCTGCAGCTGATGGGGAGAAAATGGCCGCCAGTGTCAACAACATAACGTAGCGTAGCGCTTGAACTCAACTCTTTTAATGAAACTAAGGTTTGGCTGAATCTTTTGATTTAAAATGATTCACTCATATATTTTAATGTCGAGGCTTCTCGAGTCCTTCACGTGATGCCTTCAGACAGTTGAACACATCTTGTTTTGTTCTTTTATTGGATGTACATGTAGTTTGGATGGATGAAGGCCTAATGAAACTGTGTGTGCAGAAAATGTGCAAATTATGCTTTTCAATTTATTCAAATTTAGATTACTGCATGTTGAACTAAAAGAGGAGACACGTGACCTCATTGTACAGTTAACCACAGTTAGCCTGTTAGCCACAGTTAGCCTGTTAGCCATCGCCACCCACGGTTAGCCTGTAAGACACAGTTAGCCTGTTAGTCTGTATATACTACTACGGTGTGTGATGTGTCCTTTTCTTAGTAAATGCTGTTGTGTTATGAAAAATAACAGAACAGAATCTTGTTGTTAACCAGCTTCAGGACAAAGCGATTTGTTGTTGGTTGTGAAAACTAACGTCTTTCTGACGACTTGCTAATCGTTTCCTGTTAATCCTGCAGCGAGAATAACACGCAGTGAGATAATGAGGCCACGGTCTTAACACGCTGAGGTCAAAGGTCATGCTGCTTTGTTGGGGTCTGTGAATAATGAAAACTAGGTTAAGCTTTCACTGTGATGTCTGTTGGCCGAGGAGACACAAAGGATGAAGAAGGAGGAGGTCTGTTAGTTTAACTTATTAAATGAACCTCTATTCAGGTCTGCAGAGACCCAACACACAAACCTCTTTGACTGATCGAGCGGATGATCAATCAATCAGTCAATCGTTTGGTTTCTAATTATCCAATCACCTTAAAAAGAGAGAAAGTAAAAGCAGCTGTCGGACTCACTGGTGCCCCAAACTGTGGTCATGTGACCAGATGGACATGCGTGTGAACATGTGGTCACATGGACATGTGGACTGTGAATGTGACCCTGAAACATCGGCCCCCAAACCAGAAGGCTCTAGAGGAGACGTGTTTGGTTATTAATTCATCTGATTAATTGAATAATTGATTGTGAATACTGGATGTCCCTCATCTGATTAAACAGTCACAACAGACACAGTTTCATGTGATTGAATATTAATATGATTAATATTAATATTAATGCATGTTAACAGGTTTATAACTGTGATTCACACATTTGATAAAAACATTGAAGCTAAATTTTTAAATGATGGTAAGATTGTAGAATAAAACTTATTTTGAAAATTGAGCTCAAATAGATTGACATTTGGTTGTTTTAAATCAGTAGATATTTGTGTGGATGGTTCCTGAGCTGTGAATAGACTCTATATTATCCTTTATATATGTCTGACAAATATGAAGTGTTTTCTGCAGGATGGTTGTTTAAATTGACCAAACATTGTCAGACATCACATTTCTAAAGTCCAAACCCCCAAAATAACTTAAACTAAATTAAATTATGATTTAAAGTCAGATAGAAAATGAAAAAACACTCAAAGTGAGTATTTCCGGTTTAATGAAAACAGAAAAATGTGACAAATCTACAGTTTTAGAGAAGTTTTCTGAATGAAACGCTCGAAAATGAAAAAGCTCTGTTTTGATTTAAATCACAAACAGATGAACGAATGAATCAACAGTTTTCTGAGCTGGACTGATAAAAACACAGTCAGCTGATGAACCGTCGGCTCAGAAAGCTCCGCTAGGTCGACGCTTCACCTGAAAACGTGAAAATAACAAACCTGAGTCGTTTTTAAAGTCTCACATGTGAAAATCAGTCCAGCTGTGGCTTCGCTCTCTGTGAACAGGATGAAATCTGGGCAAATCTTCACTTCGAGTTTTTGACCTTCAGGATTTTCTTCGGTTCAGCGCCGCCTCACTGAGGACGATCTGCTTCTGTGGTTTAAAGCCGAAACTGTCAGATGCAGAAAGCTGTTTCAGAAAGATTTGCTGTTGTTTTAGAGGCCAAAAACACACAGACGGACGGTTAAAAGTCGCAGCTGCTGATCTGAGAGCAGCTGACATAAGCTGACATGAAATAAAAGTAAAAGTGACACCAGCCGCTCGACATTGGTTCACACAGAGAGACAGTTTCCGTCCATAACTGATGATCGTTTTCAGTATCGGTTAATCGTTTGCTTCATAAAGTGTCAGATCAGTTTGAATTAATCCTGGATTACTTCAGTCCAACCACATTTAATTCACTGTGATGTGAGAAAAACAAAATCAGAAGAGTGTGCCAGGAGAAACTAAACTGAACAAACCACCTGACAGACCATCAGTAAACTAATCGATCGAATGCTTGGCGTCGACTCACAGCCACCAACATGTGGAAGATAAGAGGAGCTTGTGTAGGTGAAGTTCAAATGAGCTGCACCTCCATTAACCCTCATCAAGCTGTAATGAGCCTCATCAGACATTCATCTCCTCACACTTCACTTGGCTCTCTGTGACCAAACCCACACAAACCCACGTGAAGAACGTATATGAAGAACATGTAGAGTTTATCATCTGCAGAAAAATGTTTAACAGAAAAAGTATTTACGGTGAAACATTTAGAGCAGGTTTGATCAGTTCCTGTAAAGATCAAAGATCTGGCACACGTTTGTAGAAATGTCAGAAAAATGACGTGAAGCTTTAAATCGTGATGTCGACCAGTGATTGGCCGTTTGAAACGGCACGTCAGCAGGGCAGTTTGTGATTGGACGGTCGGACAGGACGGTGATGGAGGCTGGCTGTGTGTAGACAGAAACCCGACATCACGCGTGTTTGTCGTGTTACCATGGAGATGGGAGCAGCGCTGTTGTTTTGTGTAGTTTCAGTGCGTCTTCCTGTTTAAAACCCAAACAAAGACTCAAAGGGTCGACACCGTTTTCATGTTGAAGGATTTTTCTCTCTGATGTTCTCGCGACATTTCTGATCTGTCACCGGGTGGAGAAACAGGAAATGTCACATTAACATGTCGCCTGAAACCCCCACAGGAAGGGCCTGATGCTGTGGGCTTTTATTGTGAAACACATACAGGAAGTGTGGAGCTGGTACCATGTTTAGATGAAGTGATGACTTTGGAAGTGTGTTCGGATTGCCCGACGAATTAGAGCGGGCGACAAACAACATCCAGACAGGAAGACGAGCAAGTTTCCCTGAGGGAGTCATCCCAAAGGGATCAATAAAGTGAAGTCTAAGTCTAAGTTTTTTACTTTCTGTCATGACATGTTGGTGACGTCGACCAATAGGAGCACGGCGCCCTGCTCACCTGATGAAGGTAAAGAGGAACGATGTCGCTGGATCTGTGAGGAGAAAACAGGCGGAATAAAGGACACATCACTTCAGACGCCATGTTTATTTGTCTTACCTGATGACATCATGCAGGTCATGAACGATGGCGAGCTCTGATCGGTCAAGGACCTCCATGCAGTCTGTCAAATGATCAGTAATCTGTAATTTATAATCCATAATCTGTAGTCAGATTATCAGGGTTCGCACAAAGTCTTGAAAGTTTGGAAACTACTAAAAAATACTCACTAATGCTGATTTAGATTTTCTGCTGTTTCATCCTGTAAACAAAAGTTTTTAATGTTTGAAATGAAACAACGCAGTCTTCTGTTTGTTTTGTTGTTTGTTTGTTTTGTTGTTTGTTTGTTGTCTCCTGCTATCTCAGACTGTCTCTTTAACAACATGACGGTCGTTTTAATGGAATAAAGGAGTTTTAGAGCGTCTCCGTGTTTTTCTGTCTGCGCTGCTGCGGCGAGGATTAACAGCCTCGTCTCCTCTGACCAGCGCGAACGTTGGCGTCGCCATCTGCACAAACACGCAACATACAGTCACAGTGTCTGTCAACACACACACACTATAACAGACTCTTTGTTTTTTCACACTAAAAACCGTCAGAACAGAGTCTGTGTGTGTGTGTCTGTTTGTTGAGCTCACATTTGTGGTTTATTTCTCAAGGTGGGTCATCCTGTGTGGCTGCAGGTCACATGACACAGACGTCACATGATGCAAAGTGTTTTTTTCCCCCTCCAGCATTAAATTTAAACACGTGTGAAGATGAGGAGACGTTAAAGAGGAAGACGAGGATGTATGGAAATCACAGCTGAACGTTTACGAGCCCGCTGGGCAGAGTGTGTGTGTGTGTGTGTCAGGATGTAGTCTGCTGATGAGGAAATGTTTGTCTCTATAGGTTCAGACTATTGTTGTGTTTAAAGCTACAGTTTTATTTGCTGCAGCATCAGTCTAATTCCTGAACACTGTACATCCACGTGGCTTTTTTTGTTTTACTGACATAACTTTATTAACAACAAAAATCACAATTCCTATGGGAACCCCTGCAAGGGAAATAAGGAGAGTGGCAGTGAACACAACACATGGTATAAAAATAACAGCAGGGCTATGACTATGTGCTGGAACTCGCCCACAGACACCATGAGAGACTAAAGAAAAACCTGGATGTGTTTTGCCCCCCCCCCCACCCCCTTTGCAGACCAGCTGAAGTCGGTCATGGAGCAGGTCCTGGACTTTGCTGTGCGCAGAGAGCTGACGAAGATCGTGGAGGCTTCTTTCGACGACCTGCTGCTGGAGATCACCAAGATGGAGAGAGAGCAGCGAGTCCTGGAGGAAAGGCTGGACAAGATCCCCGACAGAGGGGGGGGGGAGAAGGAGGAGAGGAGGAGGCGAGGGCGGGAGGAGGAGGAGGAGGAGGAGCAGCAGGGGGAAGGAGGAGGGGGTCGGAGAACGACTCTGTGTCGCCCAGCGGCTCGGAGGACGCCCGCGAGGAGCTTGCCATGGTCACCGCGTCCAAAGAGACAAAGGAGAGAGACGGTGAGTCAACGTGAAGTAATGAGACACAGAAATACTCCAAATACTCCATTACAAGTAAAAGTACTGCCTAAAAACTGCAATTACAGTGTGAGAGTGTTGAATATAACAACTTTATATACTGTTGGCTAGTTTCATCTGCAGCAATGCATCATGGTCTATAAGATCATCATATGTTTGCAGCGTGGCTGATGGAGTAAAAATACTATATTTTTCTTTGAGATGTATGCGGTATCCTTGAATGGAAATATACCTTGAGTTGTACTTGAGTAAATCTGCTTCAGTTACATGCTGTGTTATTTCTTCTCGGTCAGCAGCTTCATTTCAAACACTCTTATCGATAATCATGTTTCACATTTTGGCTTTATTTATTTATTTATCTGTTTATCTGTGAGTTCAGGGGTTCTTCAGCTGCCGTCTAAAAGTCAAATATTCAGTTTGGTGGGACAGAAAACAGAAAAACACCAAACTCAGTGAAGAAACTGAAGTTTTTATTTTTTCCCAGCAGGTTTGTAATCAGGCGTTCAGCAGGACGACTGTTTTGTGATTTTACTGCCTCTTCTTCTTCCTCTTCCTCCCCCATCCTCCCCCCTCTGAACAAACAGATTTCAGGTTGTTTTTCTCTTTAATGAAACTTTATGATTCTGAATCTCCTTCTTTTCTCGCCCTCCCTCCTCGTCCTCTCAGACCCGGAGCGCCCCCCTGTCCTCGCGGCCTCTCAGGACTGGGTCCCCATCCTGGACAAGGTCTTTGGTCAGAAGTGGTGCAGCAACATGCAGCTCGGGGACGGTGGGGGAGGAGGAGGAGGAGGCGGGGCGGGCAAAGGGGGGGCCCAGCAGGTGGAGCCTCTCTCCGCCCGCCCTCTGACCCTGGAGCCCTCCCCCTCTTCCCCCCAACAGGACCCCCGCTGGACCCCCCTGGAGGACATGGAGGTGTTTTCTCCAGACGAAGGCGCCACGGACGACCAGAAGAACGCCGAGGGAGGAAGCACCGCCCCCGCAGCCTCACCTGGCCCCCCCCTCAGCCCCTCAGGTGACCCCAGCTCTTTCACAGTCAGACCTCACAGGTTGAACAGAAACATCAGGCAGGACGTGATTATAAGTTCACACCTGAAAATAAGAAAATCTGAAAAATTAAAAACACAATAAATAAATAAATTAATTAATTAAAAAAGCAAAATAAAAAATACTAAAAATAAAAATAAAAAAATAATAAAAAACGTTTTTTTCTATAAATACATAAAAAAGATTTAAGACAGCCTCTTTAATAAAAGACAGCTTTATTAAAAAGGCTCCTCTCAGTGTGATAATATAAACATCATATTTTTTGTGTTTATATTCTGTTATTTAATCTCTGTCTTTACTTTTTTTGAGTTATTGTAACAGTGTCATTTTCCTACTGTGGGATCAATAAAAGATTATCTTATCTAATGTTATATTACACATACATATGTGATATATTATATAGATTTGTAATAGATAATATACTGTGTGAGACTCTTCGCTGCCCTCTTCTGGTCAGACAGGACTGAAGCTGCAGTGTAATCTTTGATTTATCAGTTGATTATTTTAATTAGATTTTTTTTTGTTTTGTTTTAACCTGTGGTGTCAAATTTAGTTTTTCAAGCCGCCACATGAATTTAAAAATAAGCTGATTATTTTCCTTATTGATTAATGTGTTTATCTTTGAATTGAATTAATCAGTGAAAAGTTTGACCATTAAAACAAAAATAGTTCAGATGTCACTGACTGTTTTGTTGTTCAAATGTTTCTAACAGATTCGGATTTAGTGTCATATAAAAGTTAAATGCTGAAAAACATTTGAGATTTTTGGTTAATAAATTACATTTCTAATCAGAATCTCCTCTTGAGGTTTATTGTTCACGTATATATTCTCAGTTCTCAGACATCACTGAGTGTTTGTTTGATTTCAGAACCAACTCTCCGTCTGTTTTCTCTTCAGGCTCTTCGGGACGCCGCTCGTCGGCCTCAATGCTTCACCGTCTCCTCACTCTGCCATCTCAGCTGCTGGAGGACGACGACGAGGCCGCCACCGCCAACGAAACGCTGGCCGGCTCTCGCCACTGGACGGCGCCAACGACCGACAGGGACGGCATCGAACCCAGCCCAGAATTGCCGAACCAGCCCGTCGCCTCTGACGACCAGAGACGAGATGAGGAGGAGGAGGAAGAAGAGGAGGACGAGGACGAGGACAAAGGGAGGAAGGTGAGAAAGATAACAAACAGTGATTATTGACACACTTTGTCATTTAAATAAAACATTTTATTATTATTTTAACAGTTTTTAATATGGAAGTGACAGAGTCTGAAGTACTTAAGAACATTTATGAGGTACTTTTACTTCAATATTTCCTTTTTCTGCTACTTTTTACTTCAACTCCACTAAAATTTAAAGGAAAATATTATAATACATAATATACTATATATAATAGAGTATTATATTTACTACATTTGTTTGACAGCTTTAGTTTCTTTACAGATTCAGATTAATAACAGAAAATATGATCAATAAAGGATAAAGATGCATTTATATGATGAATAAAACAAACATCCATAAAGTGAATAAAATCAGCTTCAGCATTAAAGTGATCGACACATCACAGATCAATAATCATAATCCAGTAAAGTCATACAATTACTCTGCATGATGAGTACTTATTTACTTTTGTACTTTGTCAGGACAGGAGAGTACACTGTGGTGCTTTGTAGTACTTCCTTCCTGTCTGCTGCTCGATGCTCATTGGTCAGTCTCTCCTGTTTCCTGTGTGTTTCTGCAGAAGAAGAGGCGGAGGGTTTGGTCAGAGTGCGAGGAGTGCGGCCGCAGGTTCAGTCGGATGTCTCTCCTGAAGGCTCATCGTCAGACTCACGTGGCTGAAAACGCCGCCGCCGACACTTCGTCGCCTTCGTCTCTGCCCGGCGCCGCCTTGGCGTTGCGTTGTTTGGACTGCGGGAAGAGGTTCTCCTCGGCGACCCGCCTGCACAGTCACATCCGGACTCAGCACTGAAGTGGCGCCTGGACTGAATTGGAACCAGAAACCGAGCTTTAGCAACACATAAAAAAACCAGACCAGGTCCTGAGAGAGACCTGAGACAGGATCCACAGACCAGAAACCCGAAAACGGTACAGACGAAGGGGCGGCCCGTTTTAGACTCACACAAACACACTTTGATTCTGAAATAGAACAGGAATTGATTCCAGCTTTCTGGCTGGTTTCATTTTTAGCACTTTAAATCGGGGCTGCGACTAAATCCTTTACAGAACTTTAATCATGGATCCATCCAACGATCACTTTAACAGTTTTCATATAGTGCGAAACGCCCAGCGTCTGCAAACAGGTGACAAGAAGAAGAACTTAATTTGAATCGCAGCCCAAAAACCACAAAACAGCAGAAATTTGGACCAGAAACAAACAAACAGTGAATAATAAGTAAAAGCAATAATTCAAAAACCAACAAAGAAGAACCAATAATAACGATCTCTGTTGTCTAAAGTCTAAACCGGGTCTGTCCCTCGTCATCGGACCAATCAGAGCATCTCTGCAGGTCACATGATCACCTTCATCCAGGACCACTTCTGGTCTGACTCCCAGACCTGTTTTGGATCCGGGTCCAGGTCAGCCGGGTTCATGAAGTCCAGATCTGAATCTTTTTCTGTTTTTAGTTTCAAACATCAGATTTTCAAACAAGATTCCTCCGTCAGGCCGAGCTGCCGAAGGTCAAACCGGATTCAAACCAGAGACCTCTGATCCGACCGAAGCACACAGCCCGAACCCTTTCAGACAGGAGCGCCGAAGAAACCCAGTCTGACCGCAACAAAAAGTTTTCAGGGGCCTTAAAATTCAGTTTTTCATCACAAACGTTGAAAGATGAAAATAAAAGGAAATTTTTTAAGAGGATTTGAATTTGACAAAAAAAACCCAGTTGAACCCGACTCTGGACCAGATCTCACCTCCGGGTTCGGTTTGAAACAGGAAATGAAGACGACAAAACTTTCAGAGCAAAAGAAATCCAAGAATCAGAGCGCAGCGACAGGCGGGAACAAAAGTGACGCCTCAACAGAAGCACCTGAGGAGACGGAGCTCCTCCTCCTCCACCTCTTCTTCTTCTTCTTCTTCTTTCTTCTTCTTCTCCCTGTAAATCTTCTTCTCTTCTTCTTCTTCTTCCTTCTTCTTCTTCTCCTGTAAAATATCTCAAACCTCCCCGTCGACAGGAAACGAGTTCCAGCTGCTGCAGGTGAGTTTCAATTTAAGGCCGCCGATGTTTTTTTTTTTTGCAGGTGATGTTTTTTTTTTGCAATAAGCTCGTCGCCTCAGCAGTCGGACAGACTCGGACAGACTTGAGCTTAGTTTCCTGTTTCCTGTTTGCTCTCCTACTGGTGATCGTGGTTTTTGTTTTTTGTGGATCTGTACAGCGTCACTCACAGGAAAGATGTGACCTTTGATTTTTCTACCTGTTTGTTTCTCTGTTTTGAACATTTTGGATTATCGTCAGGTGCGTTTTTGTCGTCATATTTTGGATTTTTGGATCTTTGAGGATTCTGCTGCAGGAAACCAAACAAAGGCAGAAAAACTTTTGTCAGTGGCATCGATCGATTGTTTGGACTCGTTGAATGTTAATCTCAGCAGTTTTTATCCTTTTTACATTTGTTGTACAGTTTTTACTTTTCACACAGAACTGATGATGAAACGAGAGAAAAGAGAAAGAGGAAGGTTTTTAGATTTGCATTGGTTTACTCTGCTTCCTTCTTTCTTTACTTACATCCTTCCTCCCTCCCTTCCTTGCTTCCTTCCTTCCTCCATCCTGCCCTCGTTCTTCGGTCCACTTCGGTTCAGTAACCTCATGTTAACACAGATACCTCCTGACAAACGACCACATACGTTTTTTTTTCCTGCTGGTAATGATTGTTTTTCTTTGTTTTTTACAAATTTTGTTTCTCTGGCTTCAGCTAATTAATTTCTTTAGTGCAATTAATCACTTGGGTATGGAAGCCCATTACTGCCAGGAAAAGAAAAAGATTAAAAGAAAGAAAGAAGTTAAGAATAGAAAAATAAAAAGATGTCAAAAATGTTTACTTAACTCAGAATAAAGAGATGGTACTTTAACTTTGATTTAACAAATTTATCAAAGAAAACAACCGGAGATGTTGAAAGCTTGTAATTATGAGATGAAGAGCTTGAAATAACAATTATTCTTGTAATTATGAGATCCTCCTTGGTTTAAAAAAACACTTTTTTACAACTTAAAAAAGCAACAACTTAACTTTTTATCAGTTTTTTTCCTTTTCCTGGAAGAAATTACTTTAATGTACCAGATATAAACTGAAGACAAATATTCAAACAATTGATTAATTCTGTCCAACGGTCCAAAAACACACAAAAAAGAGTTTTTAAAGATACAAAACAGAGAAGAAACCAACAAATGTTTTCTGCTGGAAAAGACTTTTAATTTTTGCCTATTATGTTTCTCAGGTTTCAACTAACAATTATTTTATTCAGTCATTGAACTGAGCTGTATGGAAGCAGTTTTATGCCAGTAAAATAAAAAAATGGTGAAATGTTACGAATGTCTAAAATATAAACATGAAAATTATGAAATGTTAAAAAATAGTTTTATCATGCAGAAAGGACATTGGAGAACCTTAAATGTTAAAACTGAAGATGAATGTGATGCGGCTGCTTTCAGAGCCTGTTGTTAATTTTGGGCTCCATCTGCAACAGACTGTGGATTATTTTCTTCTTATTATCTTCATTAGACCAGATTGAAAAGGGATGTAATTTGGACCCGACTCGTGCAGCGGGTTGTTGTTTTGTCTGAGCTGCAGGACAAAATCTGTTTGAAATCAAACCCTCAAATTACCAATTTATTCACAAAAATGATTAATTATTGTTTAGACGTACTGAAGGATGAAATGAAAAACAGACTTAGACATTTTTACAGACTTGTGTGAGATTGTGAAACGCTCAAATGATCTCAGCTCATTTAATCTGAGAGAACAATTGATCCAAAATCTCCACACACATAGTTTTTAATTGAATCATTCCTATTTTTCATTGTTTGTGTTACTCTTCGTACAACAGGCTGTGATGGAGGGACGATGGATGGATGGTGAAAAGAAGGATAACAAAACAATATATCAGTGATTTTCATGTGTCGATATTGTTTCTGCTCCGCGGTGCTTCAGCACAAACAATCAGCCATTTCCATCGTTTTTATGCTTTGTAAAATGTGCAAACAGAGACTTTTTTTCTAGTGAGACGGTGATTCTGTTTTTACTTTACTTTACTCTGAACAAAATATTTGAAGCAATATGAAGCCAAACCTCTGAACGCAGAGCAGCCGGAGTTTGATTTGTGGTAGAAGACTTGCAGAAGAGGCCACTTGCTGGTGAACGTTCGCCATCAAAAAGAGACGAAACGAATCAAACCATCGTTAAAGAGCATCGGGAGTGAAAAACACCAGGGGGGGTTTTATTTTGTGAAACTGGGTCTCCTCTATAAAACGACACTTTAATTTGATGAGTCAATAACGATGATTAATAATTTACTGTTTAATTTCCTGTTTTTGCCTCTGAACGCTGCGTAAATAACTTAAGCTTGTTGTTTGCTTCGCTAACATCTGAATTACCCAACCGCTTTTCTGCAAACGCCAAGCGTCTTCGTTGACCCGATTCGTTGCACTTTCAGCCTCCACACATGTTCACATACCTCATTTTTCTTGTAAAACATTTCTAGTGTTTTATTTTTTCCATTTCCACACAGACCTCAGTACCTCAGTAGATGTACGGCGTCAATGTTTGACTACAGAAATGTGCATATTTTATTTGTTACGTTTCATTTTGGATGCGTCTCAGCTTTTTTAAAACGGAGCCGGGTGCTGTCGGGTAAAAACCACAAAACTGCAAACACACGAGATTCTCAGGTTTCAAGATGGAGTCCCTAAAGATTATATTTTTTATAAATAAAAAATATATTCTCTTTCAGGACTTGCATAACTAGTTTAAACAGGGTTAGAGCCAAAAAGGATGCTCTGATATATGGCAGCCCATTTATGCCAAAACAATGAAAACTGACGATAAAAATGAAAATACTTGCAATAAAAATGAGATGCTGAGTCAAGCTTTTGACTTTTTTAAAAATAAAATAAGTTAAAACTTCAACAGATCAAACTGTATATATAAAAATGGATAGTAAGACGTGTTTTTTTTTCACCAGTTTGTTATTGACAATGTCAATTCAGTATTTTCATTTTATCTGTCCCAACAGTTAATCTTAGGTTTGTTTTCCTGTTGTAAATGGGCTTCCACACTGAATTTTAAACAGCTAGCTGATATATCTGATTAAAATGACCAAGTTTTACTTGTTTAAAATAGAGGATAAAGTTCAAGCTAAAAGGAGATGAAAATATAGAAATTTCAAACCACAAGCAACCCAAGAAAAATCCACAAAAGCTTTTAATGTGAAATGATGAAAAATAATCAGACAGATGTTCTGCTGCTGTCTGATGCTTCGCTGCATCACGTTTGTTTTCTTTTTTCTTCTTTTTACCAGAAACGCACAAAGAAACAAGTCTTCACTTCCAAGACTGCAGTTGTGTGGTTTTTACAGGACGGCCGCTGCTTCACTGCACTGTCAACAGATTAGAAACTGTCAGAGGAAAACCTCGTATCTCCAGACGTTAAAGGGCAGGAAGGTGAATATTTATTAATTGATTGGTGATTATGAGGTTTTCTCTCTGACAGCAGCATCATGTTAACCAATCAAAGCTCCTCCTGTCCTTGTTTACAAAGCCATAACAGAGAGAAATGTTTGAGTGGGAAAAAAACAAAAAAGGGAAAATTATGAAGCCAAAAACCAAGTTTATAGAAATTAAACTGATTTTAATGTGAAATTCAGTCAAAAAGGGGAATATTTCTAACACAGTACCAATAAATCAGAGCCAATACTGAAGCTTAAAGAGTTAAATTGGTGAAAGAATTTTTGTTCTTGTAACACAAAACTTTTGTGTTGTTGACATAAAAATAAGTTTTCTGGTAATCAGCACTAATCATAAGATGTTCTGTGCATTTCAAGATACAAAGACGACGTAAGTTTAACAAAATGTTAACGAGATGTGGAGAAAATGCATTTGTCTGCTCAAAATGAAAGTATATAATTCAGATTTAGTCATTAGAAGATCTTGTGATTAAGTGACACTAAAGTTGTCATTATGCGATATTTGTACATCCAATCATACATATAATTATGCACTTTTATCTCATAATTAATTGAGATTTTTATTGTCATTTAGATGAACTAAGTCATAATTATGTCGTACAGATGCAGAGAAGACGTTATCTCTGAATTAAAACGTACTGTCTTGTAATTATTAGAAAAGTCAGATTTTCTTTTTTGGTAGGAAATCTTTTATAAGTTGCGTTCTTGTGATCAGAATAATTATTGATGATAATTTCCACCAGTTACAGTTCTCTCTGAACATTTTTAAAGGACGGCGTTCAAGCTGTTACATGAATCATTATTTGAAGCACTGAGGTGCATTCAGAGGACATTCGGTGTACATTTCACAGAGCACATCCTGTGATTTGTTTTTTATTTTTTATTTTATTTGTTGGCAGTTTTCTGAAAAGTGGTTGTGTGCTTCCCATGTCAAGAGAAGACGATGTTATTTCAGTAAAGCCTCTTTGTTAAAACTGCAGGCTGTGAGTGAAAAGAGTGAAAGAAGGGAAGGGGAGCTAAAGAGCTTCAGTGGGAGGCCAGAGGGACCTCAGTTTATGAAAATGAATCGTAAAGGGTTTCTAAGAGAGGCCCTTCATGGTCAGTTTGTAGAAGTCGAGCTGCAGTTTGTAAAACTTCATGTCGGGGTTCCTCAGGGAACAATCTGAGGTCCTCATGGTTTGATGCAAATGTGGGAATGAGGGGATAAAAGGGATGTTTTTCGTGTTTTTATTATTTTCAATTTAAAGCAGACTGTTTGAAATGACACAGGGAAACGTGACTGATATTCAAATCCTGGAGGGGTTTTCATTTTATTTTATTTTAATTTCTATTTCTACTCCCTTATTAATCTCAATGAACTGACTGGCTGCTGCTCGTCAAAGAAAGTTCATCTCAGTTTTTGGATTTGATGCAATACTTTTGATAAAATGTGCCCTATTTTGTAATTCAGCGGCCTAATTAAACCAAAACTAAAAGAGTTTCTTATTTAATGGTAAAATGGACAAAAGTGCTGGAGTTGAGTGATGGACAGTTCAAATGGGAAACTACTCTTCATCGTCAGTCAGAAAAATGAACTCCAAATTGATTTGACTTTTGACCATTTTGTGACCAATGCCAGTTTTGAGTGAATTATTGCCAACGTTTTCCTCCTTAACCCAGTGAAATGGAGAATATTCACTGTTTGTGCCCCGTGTTGATCACAGCAGCACTGTCTGAATGTCATTTACGCCAAGTTACAGCTGTCTGCCATGATGATATGATGAAGAAGAAGGCGATGGTAATGGTGTTTTTTATTATTATTACCTGTTTTAGTCAATGAGACCGGGTACTTTTTAGTGTTAAGATTCAAACAAAACCAATAAATGTTCACAACGACCAGCCGGGCCTGACGAGTCTGATTTACTCTGCTGAAACTGTGAAAGAAACTTTTCTATAATACAGGACATATTTTTATGGAGTTTCACTGAAAACACTGCAGCCACTGAAATTATAAAGTCTCCACATGGTTTTGATGTTTGGTTGAACAGAAAATTAGAAACTTGCAGATCTTTACAGGTACAAAAAAAGGCTAAATAATAAATACAATAAATAAAGACAATAAATGAAGTTTTTTTATTATCTGATCATTATTAGTAATTATTGCATCTCTTCAAACTTATAATCAATAATATTAATTCAACTAATACAAATTTTATTGCTGTAACCATCAAACAGTATATAACTACAATATTAAAGACGTTTATAAAATACCTGCTCAGGTAGGACTGCATGTTTCCATGTTTCTCAGCTTTAATTAAAAAAAGAAAACTTTGAACAAGTTAAATTATAAATGAAATAAAACAGACCTTTAATGTATTTAATATTTAATAAGGATGGCGTTACATTCAGACTGAGCAACTTTTACATCACAGAAATATTCCTCTTACAAACTACTGTAAACTACAAAATAAAGGTATTAATGACCTTTTCCCCCTCTTACATTGGAATCAATCAATCAATAATCAATTGAGTAGTTTAACTGCTGGAGGTGTGAATGAACATGCTGGGCAAACAATTTATGAAAATTTAAGAACAAATAATCAGAATATCATGTTTGATAAAGACCTTTATAACGATCAATAAAAACCACTGAACAGTTTTAACTGAATTAAATTAAATGTATCAGACTTCACATTTTATTTATTGGAACATGTTTGGCTGCAACAATCAATCAATTACTTAATCGATTAGTTGCTGCAGGTGTAAATGACTGTTTTAATGAGCGCGTGCACCGTCCCGGAGTGACGTCACTGAGTTGACCCGGCACACCTGGGCGCGCGCAGATCAAAAGAACCCGCGCGAGGTGATGACGCGCCCGCTCCTCGTGCAGCTGCGCGCGACGCCGCGGACGCTCCGTACCCGCCTCCTCCCGTTACCGTGGAGACCGACGTACCCGCCGGAACGGGTACTGCGCACGAGCGGGCAGGAAGGAGCGAAGGGGGCAGGCGGCGAGGGAAGGAAAGGAAGGAAGGACGGAAGGAAGGACGGAAGGAGGGAGGGAGCGGGTGAGTCAGTGAGAGAGGGGAGGAGAGGAGGCGAGGCGGCGGGCTGTGCTGCCGAGGTGGACGTGGCGGGTCCGGCGGAGCGAGCTACAAGGGACGATCCGATCCGAGGCAGCCATGAACCGGACCACCCGCAGGTAACACACCGGCACCGCCGCCGCGCTGCGCCCGCGGTCCGCCGCTGTCCTGCGGGTCTCCCCGCGGCGCGGTGCCCGCTCTCCGCCGCTGTCCTGCGGGCTCTGACAGACCCGCACAGTTGGTTTCTTTTGTGGGGGGGGGTCAGCCGCTTCCCGCTGCGCCCGGCCGCCCGGATCAGCGCTCAGTGACCCGCGGAGGAAGGTGGCCGGCCTCCCCGCTCCGCCTGCCTCCGCTCCCCGCCTCACTCTCACTTTCTCCCCCATGCTAACGCCAGCTAGCCCCGCTAATTAGCTTAGCAACCGACGCTGCTGTGATAAACAAGATGGCCACTGGCTAACAGCGTTAGCTCGACATGGCATCTTGCCCCGTCTTTGTACGCAGCTCGGCGGCCGTGCGGCGGCTCTCTGCCGCGGCGGCTCCGCGTCTCTCTGCGGGCCAAACGGCCGGTGAGGCGGTAAACGGGCTGCGGGGAAGCGGGGGTGTCTGTGAACGAGCAGCCGGAGTGTGTCAGTCCGTTCGTGCAGGAGGCTGCGTGGCGGCTCGGGGAGGATACCTGAGCGTGTGCGGGGACAGGTAACCGCAAAGTTTACCCGCCGCTGCTCACCGGGAGCCGAGCGAGGCTGCGGCCGCTGAAACGGCACTGTTGGTGGGGGAGAGAGAGAAGAAGGACCGCTGAGTAAGGACGGAGGGAAGTCTGAGAAGTACCAGAACCAAACTTCACCCGGGGGGGGGGGGGATTTACTACTATTACTACTATTAATATTATTAATATTATTAATATTACTGCTGCTGCATCTGTTGTTGTGATGTGATGTCAGTAGATGCGGCAGCAGTAATAACAATGACAGCAGCTTGTTGTTGTGTCTGTAGTATTTATACAGTATCAGCAGCAGTGTTGTTGTTGTTGTAGTATCAGTGTCAGTAGTTGTATTGTTAGTGGTGTCTGTGTCAGGCTCTTTCAGGAGTCTGTATTTACTGGGGTGACCTTGTATTAGTCTGTTAACTCTGTTCAGTAGTATCATCGGCTCTGTCAGTAGTAGTATAAGCAGAGTAATATCAGTATTAGTACACGCTGACTTTTGTGACTTCAGTATTAGTGGTGTTGGTATCAATAGTAATATCAGTTGTATATAGTGTCAGGTGTAGTATTAACAGTATTAGTATCAGTTGTGTCATTAGTGGTAATATCAATAGTACTGATAACAGTAGTATTGATAACAGCAGTATCGTCAGTAGTATTGATAACAGTAGTATTGATAACAGCAGTATCATCAGTAGTATTGATAACAGTAGTATTGATAACAGCTGTATCATCAGTAGTATTGATAACAGTAGTATTGATAACAGCTGTATCATCAGTAGTATTTGCAGTTCACATTGAGTTTGTGACTGAACAAAAAGCTGCATTTTGAAGGTGAGTTTGTTGAAAAAGAGTAGAAGTGCAGAAACGTTTGAAATGAAGAAGTTTGTTTCCTCATTGAGCTGCTGTCGTCCTGTTGGACATGTGCAGTATAATTATAATACACAGTCAGTATAAATACTACATGTGTACACAGTACCTGTACTACAGATATTGATATAGTTCCTGTCGTTTATTGATTAGACCTGTATTATTATTATTGTAGAGATGTGCAGCAGAGAAACATCTGCTCTAGTGTTTGTACTTAAACAAGTGTGTAAAGTGTGTATTTATACGACAAACTGAGCAGGTGTGTTTTTTATTTTTATTAAACGTTTTATTGATCATGTGAACAGTAACATGTAGTTTCTCCTCTAACAATCCTCAAACACAGAACGGAAATCGCACAATTAAAACTGAACAAAAGATAAAAGAACAGCAGCTTCACCTGTCGTCTGTCTGCTGCTCTGCACTGTCTCTCACACACACACACACACACACATATCTGCCGATCAATCGACGAAAACCGAACATCTTCACCTCCAAACGCTAATCAATAATCAATCAATGGTTCTCCAATATCTGATCAGTTTCTGACATCTGGAGAAATTACATGTGATTTTTTTTCAGGAGCTTCTTGATTTGATTCAAAGCTAAGAAGCTGATCAGTTTAAATTATTGATCTGTTTCTTCCGTTCCCTCTCTCATTCAGTGATGCTGACCAGCTCAGGACAAATCTGTTCATATTTAAATAAACTGAAGAGTTTTACAGTTGGAGCGAGGCAAGCGCATCGGTCTGACAGTAGTGTTCAGGTGTGATGACCTGTACCTGGCTGTAACCCCCCGCCCTCTCTCTCTGCAGGCTGGTCCCAGGCAGGTGTGGGTGGTGACATCAGCAGGACGCCTCCGGTTGTTGGACTCCCAGAGGAGACGCTCAGGGACACGCCCCCTACCTCCAGGCTCCTCCCCTCTGAGGACAGATAGATTTCTTCTGCTGAGGAGGAGGAGGAGGAGGAGCAAGGTGGACTCTTTTAACGACTCTTCAGGTGTTGAAGCAGTGTAAGGTGAGGAGGTGTAGCTCCGCCCCTCACCATGACAGACTTAGAGACTGAGTGTTTGAGCCTCGGCCTGCCCCCCGAGTGTAGCTCCCCTCCACCACCTCTGGACACCTCTTTGCAGGTGGACTGTGGCCCGGGGCCCGCCGCCTCGGCCCCGTCGGCGACCCTGGCCCTCCTCTCCTCCGACTGCCCCACGCCCACGCTCAGCTCGCTGGCGGCGGAGATCGCCGAGCCGCTGGTGATGCTGCCGTGCGTGAAGAGTGAGCCGGAGGACGGCGACCTAGAGCCCATCCGGACCGTCGACCTGTCGGAGATCCAGCCGCTGTCCACCGCCGAGCTGGGCCAGGACCAGATCAAGATGGAGATCAGCGGTCTCGACTACATCAAGTCCGAGCATCACGGTCACCATGGCGACCACCACCTGGGCCACTTCCACCACGCCGACGTCACCGAGCTGGACTACAAGTCGCACTACGAGCCCAGCTCTGTGTTCGACTACATCTCCCAGGTAAAGAGGCACCCCGGGCTCACCTGGTCACAGGTAGACTCTGATCGGCACTGCAGAGGGAGACTTTACATATTTACATTTTTAGTGTTTTTTTTTCTGTGCACAAGTTAATCATTGATTATTGATTGCTGTGCTGTGAGCTGATTGTTAGCAGAAGCTGATGTTCATTAACCAGTCTGAAGTCTTTAAACTCACAACCGCCATCACAGAACAACACCAGGAAACCTCTGCAGCGTTTAAAACTGTGAAACTTTAAAAATACATTCAGAGTTCAGCTGGTTAATAAATTAAACACTCAGCAGTTTGTCTTCATGTCAGAGATTCTCCAGCTGCCTCGTTCCCAGAGGACACAAATCAAGAGAGATGCACTAATTTGTGCTTTTTCTGCATCAGTTTGTCTGCTACTGAAAACATGAATAGAAAGAAGGAAAGAGTCAGTAAGAGTGAAGCACAGTTACATCAGAGATATAAAGGATTAAAACATCAGATCAGAGGTGGATAAGTAAAATAAACGGTTCAGTTTATTTGGAAGAAGTAAGAACTCACTGATAAATTTAGAAAAAGCTGTTAGACCACAGAGAGCGTTATGAACAGTACTTTTATTTGTGAGAATATATATTTGCATTAAAAAGCCAACGTAAGAGGAGATAACATGCTGTAAGATAAAACTAACTGGACTCAGAAAATATCTGGTATTATAATTTCAGCCGCCTCCGGTTGCCTAAGCCGACCAGTCGTTTACCAATCGTCGAGCTCAGTGAAGATGTTCGACCTGTCTGAAGATCATTTTAAAGTCTAAATGAAACTTTCAGCATCACGTGTTTCAGCAGCCGCTCAGTGTGTTCAGCTGTCACAAGAGTACAGATTTAATAAAGATATCTAGGACCTGATCCTCAATGACGAGGACAGACCACACAGACACATTCAGGATTAAGACTTTATGTGTCATCTGTACATCAACTAAATAAAGCAGTTGCTGGTAAATGAAGCTTTTGAGCAGCTAACGATGCTCAAAAATATTTAGAAAGAAAACCAAACAAGTAAAACCAAAAATAAAAACCTAAACTAATAAAATTAAAATAGACCTAAAATATAAAAACAAAATAAAATACAGATTATTTCCTAACTGCAGTTTTCTGCAGTGATGACAGCAAATAACCATAAAGAGTGAGATTTAACAGAAACCATAAACGACAGGATGCGATCAGACTTTTTCTGTCACCATGGTGTCTGTGGTCGGATCCGGAGCAGATCTGGATCTTCTTCCCTGATTTTTTTTACATCAGAACCACATAAACAGAGTCCGTCTTTGCTAATAGAGACTCTGTCTGATCCTGCTGAGCTCAGCCAGTGTTCAGATCTTAAGATCATTAACTGATGACTGTAAATCCTTTAAACAAACAGCTGAAGTTGCTCTGAGCTCAGACAGGCCGGACCAGGGAGGATTCTCCAGTCTGTGAGAGTCGGTGCTCACAGTCTTTCATTTACTGAAGAGTTTACTGATGTTAAAATCAAAGAGCAGAAGTGTGAGTGAACTAATGAAGAGAGAGAGAGAGAGAGAGCAGATCTTAATTTACTTCAGTGATGTTTGACCGACATAAACCATCAGTCAGAGCTGCACGTGTTCGCATCCATTCAAAGATCAACTCAGGACGGTCCGCCATCGTTTCACTCCCTTTGTCTCTGTTGGTTAAAAAAGACCAGCTAGTTTAGTTCCTACATTAAAAAGAGAGTGACTGTTAAATTTATTCAGGTTTACACCAGTTGGTAATTTGGATTAATCCTCTTCAGACTTTAACATCTCTTTTCTGCCTTTGAAATAGAATAGATAGAATAGAATTCAACTTTATTGTCATTGCACCTGCAGTACAGAGCAAACGAAATGCAGTTTGCATCCATCCAGAAGTGCTTTTTAGCAGTACAATATAAATATAAATGTTACAATGATCCACAAGTATATATATATATATATATATATATATATATATATATATATATATATATATATATATATATATATATATATATATAGTATATACAGGCTATAGTCAGTTATTTGTATTAGAATTCTAATAGTTGTATGTGAAATGGTTATCTATACAATATTTACAGTAGTGCGGATGTTATCAAGAAAGCAACAGATGTCGACAGCGAGCTTTACAGCGTCGACAAACAGTTTAATGGAAACTAAAAGTCGTTTCTGCAGGTTCACTGAGTGAAGTAATCAGATATTAAAATATAAATACTCACTCTGAGACGTGTTTGAAGTTTTTGGCGACCTGATCTGAGGATCTGATCTCAGCTGATGTTTCAGCTTCCTCTCCTCGTGATGGCTGGTCGGTGGTTGTCACGGTAACAGAGGATCCAATCGGTCTTCATGCTGCTTTCATTTCCAAATCAAACAAACACTGAGCGTCAACCTGACGTCTCATCCAGGCAGTCAGAGGGTTCCTGTGAAACTGATGAAATGCTGTGTGATTATTATGGGAGGTGTTTAGAAATGACAGCATCCTCTGACTGACTCTGTGTGTGTGTGTGTAAAGTGTTGCAGGTGACGGACACTCTGGAGTACATCAAGTCGGACCACCATGTGGACCTGCAGTGTTACTACACCACAGAGTCCAGCACCGTGTCCACCCACCTGCAGCACAACGGGCTAGAGTCCATCCACATGGCCGAGCTGCGCACAGAGCTCAACAAGCTGCGGCCTGATGCGCTGCTCATGGACGGGATGGGCAAACTGGACGCTGAGTTCGGAGGGGGGGCGCTGTATGAGCTGCAGCCGGCCCAGGAGGGGAAGACGGCGGCAGAGGTGGCGGCGGCGCTGACGGGGCAGGGAGGAGGCGCTAGTCTGGTCATCACGACCAAAACCCAGAGCCCGACGGTGAGGAAACCTCGCAACATGCAGGGGGAGAAGCCTTTCTCCTGCACGCAGTGTGGGAAGAACTTCAGCACGCTGGGAAACCTGAAAACACACCAGCGCATCCACACCGGGGAGCGACCGTACACCTGCTCGCAGTGCGGCAAGAGCTTCGGCCAGGCGGGAAACCTTAAACGACACCAGCTGATCCACACGGGCCAGAAGCCGTACGTATGTGCGTAAAGCTCACTGTCCCAAAGGCTTCACCAAGGCCGACGACCTGCGGTCGCACCAGCGGCTGCACACCGGCGAGCGTCCTTTCATCTGCGTCACCTGCGGAAAGAGTTTCGGCCAGTCGAAGGAGCTGAAGGCTCACCAGCTGAGCCACACGGGCAGGCTGAAGCGGCCGTACTGCTGCCAGCACTGTGGCAAGAGCTTCACCAAGGAGACCAGCTACCGCAACCACGTGCAGATCCACACAGGCGAGAAACCCTTCACCTGCTACGCTCGCAGTGCGGGAAGACTTTCAGCAACTCGGGCGTGTTAAAAACCCACGAGAAGATCCACTCGGCGAAATGGCGAGCGGCCGTTCGGCTGCACGCAGTGTGGGAAGAGCTTGAAACCCGGCCGCCTTGGACACCTGAAGGCTCACCAGCAGATCCACACGGGGGAGCGACCGTACGCCTGCCCCCACTGTGGGAAGACTTTCAGCCAGTCGGGTCACCTCAAAGCACACGAGCAGATCCACAAACGCGAGCGCTTGGACACGGCCAGCACCGGCAGCAGCAGCAGCAGCAGCAGCAGCGGCGGCAGCGTGGGCAGCGACAGTAGCTAAAGAAACTCCACACCTTTAACCTCTCGGAAAAACAAAGTATTATTCCTCTTTTTTATAAATACTATATATAATTTTTTTTCCTTATGAATTCTTTCTTACATTTTCATACCTTTTGTGCTCTTTTGCATTATATATGTGGGCAGGTGGACTCTGACTGATTTGCTCTTATGCAAGTGTCTGTGTGTGTGTACATGTTGTGTACTGTGTGTCTGTGGGTGTGAAACTGAGGGGCTTGTAGATAATCTGTAATCTGGTCTGTCTGAACTGTAGTGAGTGTCGTCTCTCTGGAGGACCAGGTTCAAGTACTTCCTTTGGAGTACTTACTGATACACAAGCACAAAAACTTCAGTGACAAAGTTTGAGTACTTCATTTAATTTTTTACTGAAGCAGACCAGCAGCTGATCCAGAACCAGGAGCCCGCTCACCGTCCACCTCAGAGCTTCTTTTTCTCTTTAGTGTTGTTAGTGTTTCCTGAAGCAGAACTTGAGCGAGTATGTGAAGATGAAGCGTGATGAAGACTCTTCAGTAGAGAGGTAACTGTCTGTAAGAGCAGCTGAACAGGAAACCTTTTCTACTGAAAGTTTCTTTTTTCTGATAAAATCCAGAAGTGATTTAATTCGGTCTGATTTATTTGTACCTGCGTGTGCGGCTCAGATCACAAACCTGATCAGTCCGTCGTTTTGATTCTGATATTGAGATTCGGGAATTTAAAAGGTTCGATAACGACTCATCGACCAATACTTAATCAATCAAACATAAATCATCAGTGTTGCTGCAGATTTGTACAAACAGTGTGAACTTTCTGCTCATCAGCCTACAAACTCTGATTCTGACGTTGATGAAGAAAAACGTTTAGCTAACAAGCTAATCCAGCAGAGATTAAATAATCCTGAAGATCTTCAGTAGTTCATCAGTTGTAGGTGCCACGTAAATCTGAACAGGTACAAAGAAAGTCAAACCTCAGTGAGGCAGTTGGAAGTGAAGATGATTTACTTTGCTTTTTTATTTACCAGTTTAAATATCAGCACTTGTTTTACGTCAGAAAACAGCAGAGTGACCGAACGTTCAGACGGAAAACAACGGCTGCTTTTAGGAAACGGCTCTTTATCTGATGGATTTAAATCCAGTTTGCCTTCAGACGGTGAACGAGCTCCTGGCTCGACTCCTCAGTGTGTTGACAGCAGTTAACGTACTTTGCCAACGTTTATGAGTACTTCTTTTGAGTACTTGCTGCCAGTTTACTAGTATTTTCCTTACAGGTGTGGGTACTCGCAGGCGTACTCTCTGTTACTGTATTGTTAAAACTGATGATATAATTTTGATATTTTCTATCGATCAGGACGCGCCGCAGTGATCTTTGTTGTTGATGATAATCTGCTGATGACTTTTCTGAAAATCATTCCAGCCACAAGCTCAGTTTTCAGTATCGTCGGGCTCCGACGGGACCAAACATCAGCACAAAGGAACCCGACAGCCCCCGACCCCCCCTCCCTTTTCAGATCGCTCACTGTGTACAAATCTTCTATTGATTATGTCATTCCTAAAAAAATTAATAAAACAAAAAAAAAAACATCGGCAAAAAATACAAGTGATGCAGCATCTTGTACTGGAAAAGAGTTATTAAAGAAACTAATGACACGCCGCCTGTTTGTGTGCTCGTTATTCATTAATGAGGCTGAAGTCTGTTTGATAAACGACACCTTTCATTAATATAATAAAGCGAGTTCAGCTCAGCTTTAATCAGAACGACTGCGACTCTTCACGCCGTCGAGCTGTGACATCACCACAGTATTTAAGATTCAACAACCTGAGCTCATCACGTTTAAATAAAACAACTTTTAGAAATGAAACCACACAGAGGTCAGAAACTTTCAGATTTCAGTTTTTATATGATCACACCGTTTCCTCACGGCCTGTTAGAGGTCCACCAACCAGCTGTTGGGAACCACTGCAGTACAGTGATGCACAAGCCAAAGATTGAGACCTGAACCCGACCCTGACCAAGATCTGGACCCAAATGAGACCTGAACCTGCACCTGACCAAGATCTGGACCCAAATGAGACCTGAACCTGCACCTGACCAAGACTTGGACCCAAATGAGACCTAAACCCGACCCTGACCAAGATCTGGACCTGACAAATACCTCAACCTGATCGAGACCTGACCCTGACAGAAACCCAAACTGGGCTACGACCTGAGACTAGCTAACTGATGCTGACAGACTCCATTTTCTTCACTTGTTGGGTTTGAGAGAGACTCAGCAGGTCTCTCTAACGTCCTCTCGGCCTCCTCAGCAGCTGGACTCTCTGATCTGCTGATCCGGATCATGAGATGTGGTTCAAAGCTGATAAATATGAAAGTTGGACGTTCTGTTGAGACTTTTTTCTTCAGAAACACTCAGACACGTTCTGATGAGTTCGACTTACTTTTATTCTTTGAAAGAACAGAAAAGTTTGTAGTCCCCGCCCCCAAAAAAACACGGATTTCCAAGAAGGTTAAATTCTCTCAAATCCACAATCTTTGAAAACAGAAACAGTGAAGTGACAGATCTGCAGCCCGACAAAGAGACGAGACGCTTCATCACGTCTCTGATCTCTGACTCAGAAGGTGATAGGTTGAGATGTGACTCCGCCCCTGCCTCAGGCCGACGTGTGATTGGTCTCAGATTTTTTCCTCGATGACCTTTGTGATGACTGTGGTGGTGGTGGTGGAGGACGAGGTGGACGATCTGACAGAGATGTTACAGGAAGTTAAAACATTACATCATTACAGTCCTCTGCCCGTTATGTTTCAAAGTTTTTTGGACTGATGATTTTACCCCTTTATTATTTTATGGACAGAACAGCTGAAGACAGGACAGGTGAGAGAGAGAGAGAGAGAGAGATGATACAGCAGAATGGCCTGAGGCCGCTGCAGCGAGACGCTGCAGGGCTCACATATGTGCGCGCGCTCTACCACTTAGCCACCTGCGCGCATTATATTATATCATTAATATATATATTATTATTATTATATTATTAATATTTAATGGCAAATAAAACCTAAATTTATCTCAGAGGAATTCATCGTATGACAGGATGATGTTTCCATCATTTCAGTCTACAAAAAAAAAAAAACAAAAAAAAATGTAAAAGTTTGATGCAGCTAAAATTACTGTGAAGCTCCAGGGGCCAAACCTGTCAACTTAATCTGTGTTTGGACCTCAGGAACCTTTGAGGAGCTCAGAGCTTTTCCTCCACAGGGAGCAGGGTCTAAATGAAGTTCAGGGACATTGTTTTACCCCCCAAAAAGTCCCTGCTCAGGGGGTCGTACTTTTCAAAAGTACAGGAACTTTGGCTGAACATGTCTGATTGGTGGAATATTCCCAGCATTTTATTTTGAAAAGCCTGCATCCTCAAACAAACTGTATTTACGGTTTATTTCTGTCGGACGTGGACACGGAGCAGAAGAAGGAAGCAGAAGAAGATCTTCACGATGGGCTGCAGGAAGCTTTTTAGTTCATGAAGAAGGCTGATGGGACTAAAAGTTTCAGGTACTTTAACTCTGAAGTTGTTTGACTGAACCTCTGATCTCTTCTTACCCGACTCCCTCTCCGTCCAGCAGCCTCCTGTACTCGGCGATCTCCAGCTCCAGCCTGGTCTTGATGTCCAGCAGCATCTGGTACTCTTGTCCCTGTCGCTCCAGGTCGGCCCTGAGCTGCACCAGCTGCTCCTCCATGCTGGCCACCTTCACAGCCACACAGGTGGACTCAGACGTGATGCTAAATGTAGCTAACAGACTTTAAGGTGATACCGAACGTGGTCCTTGCTGCTCACCTGCATCTGGTATCCGTTCATCTGCATGCTGTAGCGGCTCTGGATCTCAGCCAGTGTGTTTTCAAGAGACGCTTTCTACAGAAAAAGAAAAATTAATTTGTTATAATGTTGCCGATTTGGAGGAAATTTTCACCAGTTATGATAGAAAACAGAAAAACAACCTTGAATTATTCATTTTTTTATTAATAATTTGAAAAGAATGCAGGCCAGTTTGAGATCTTGACCAATATTTTTGGTCTTTTTGGTCCACTGCTGTTAACATTATTCTATAACATCATTGTTCAGACTCTGCCTTACTGGACTCTGATGTTCTTTCTGATTATCACTTTTTTTTTATAATATTGCCTTAAATGCACCTTGGACCATCCTGTCTTTAAAACTTTAAAATGCACTGCTGTCTTCATTATATAAGATGAATATTCAACATATAGATTCTGTGTGCAATAAAATCACAGGAAAAAGACAGGAAGAGAAAATAATTTCATGATATTTATAAGAGTTCTTGATCTCCATGAAGCTCCCTGATTAAATAAAGTTATTAATCAAACTTTAATCTGCAAAATATAAAGTGATTACAGAGAAAACAATTAATTATGTAACCTGATGTTTGATAACCATCCAACAACAACTTTTAAAAACATAAATAACAATAAATACTCATTATAAATATCACATTTATGAATATTGTGTTCACACTGATATCAGATGATTAAAACCTGACGGGGTCAGTTGGTTCTCACCATGCTGAGCTGTGACTGCAGTTCGATCTCCAGAGCCTGAAGCTGAGTCTTCACCTCCTTCACTTCTGAGGTCGACGACTTCAGCGTCATCTCCGTGGTTGCCACCTCCTGGCTAAGCATCTCCGACTGAGGGGAGAAGAGGAGGACGTCACCAGGACACAGACAGACACGACACACCTACAGGTCTGAGGATGACACAGTCCCCCTCCCCACCTTGGTCTGGAACCAGCTCTCCAGCTCTCTCTGGCTCTTGGCGGCGATGCCCTCGTAGTGCTCTCTGATCTCCTCCATGACCTTGTTGAGGTCCATCTGAGGAGCCGCGTCCACCTCCACGTTCACCTGACCGCTCATCTGAGTTCGCATGGACATCAGGTCCTGCAGGAGGAGGTTTGAATCAAAGACTTCATATAAAGATAAAATATAAATTATAAAGATGTTCATGTACAGTTGGTGGTTTGATGTATGAGCAGTACAGAGGCCAAACAAATAAATCTGAAGTTGATTCACAAGTTTATCACAAACAGGCCTGACGAGCAACTCTTCCAATGATCAACTATTATTTTTATCATTATTACAATTATTTTCAGCAGTCAGCAGTCGAAAACTCAGACTTACTTTTAGGAGTTTACTCAAACGTTGTTAGAAACAAGAAACATAAAAGAAAGTAAATCTTGTTTCTGTGTATTTATTTTTTTATTTTAACTAAACTGTTCAATTTTAACTTTGCTTTATTTAACTTAAATGTGAAATGTTTTATATTCAGAATATTTTCTAAAAATGTTTTGTTGTGTTTTTTATGTGTATTTTTATTGTACATATTACTGAGGCAATGTCTGAATTCACTGCACATTTTGATGATATCTTGTGCTAAATAAACACTACAAATGTAATATTTAGTGTTAGCAGGCTAATGTTAATGTGCTGTCTCTTTATTCTTGTTTCTGTTTATTCTTTTGTTAAATTTGAACATAACTGTTCAATTTTAACTTTTTACATAAACGAGAAATATATTTTATATTCAGAATATTTAAGAAAAAATCATTTTTTTGCACATACAATATATTGTAGATGTTTTGGTGTATTTTGTGATATTTATGGTATATATAACTGTGGTGGTGTTTGAATTCGCTGCACATTTTCATGGTATGATGTGACAAAGACTGTGTGTGTCTTTCAGGTGTTCAGACAGGTGTCGGTACCTCCTCGTGGTTCTTCTTCATGGACACCAGCTCGTCCTTCAGGCTTTCGATCTGCATGCTCAGGTCGGTCTTGGCAACGCCCAGTGCTCCCAGCAGCATCTTCAGCCCGGCGATGTCGGCCTCCACCGACTGACGCATCGACAGCTCGTTCTCAAACCTGCACGTTGAAAAAATCAGACTTGGTGAGACTCTGAGTGAAATGACGCCTGTTGTAAACCTGTGAGAAAACATTCAGCCTCCTCTAACGTAATTAAATCAATGTTGAGGTGCTACAAAGAACAGGAGGGCACGGCATGATGAAAACTTTATTTATTGCACAAGTAAAAAAGTGCTCAAATGAGGAGCACAAAAAATAAAACCAAAACAGAGGACGTGATTTAAAAGCTTTTTAACAGAAATTCTTAATTTTTATTTTGATGATCTCAAAATGTTTGTTGGGCTGTGAGTTCACAAACTTTGGATTTGAAATGATCTATAAACATGAGCTCTTCATCCGACAGCTCTCCAGAGTTTGGATGTGTTTGCTGTACTTCCCTCAGCAGCCAGCAGAGGGAGTGATGCTGCTCATAATAAGAGACTGAGATCACAACTCTTCATTTTTACACTGATCTGAGTAATATTTGTGCTTTTTATCTTACATTTCTTGCAAAAAAGACAGAAAAGTACAGACAGAAAAGAAAAGTACAGACAGATTTACTGACTTGATTCTGAAGTCGTCCTGAGCCAGCTTGGCGTTGTCGATGCTCAACAAGACGGTGCCTTTGGCGATGATGGCGTCCTGGATCTGAACACACACACACACACACACACACACACAAACAAACACAACAAAGACTTTAAATCGACACACGAGGTACAGTGACGGGGAAAGCGGACGGGGAAAGTTTTCATGCAAAAGTTTTCCCTCAAAGGTCTTCAATAAGAAGATCTGAGATCGTTAAATAACTCCACTGAGATAAAAAACAGATAAAATACTCAAAACTTTCTGGTTAGCACATGCAGACATATTCAAGTATAATAGAAGAAAGTAAAAAACGAAATAGCTGTGATAAAGTGTGTAATAAACAGAAATAAAGCTGATGAAATGAAAAAGAAAATATGAGAGAAATAAAAGTTTAATATTTCATGTTACAGTGAAGGTTTGAAGCAACAGCTGAGTCGTTTTGAGGCGTGGCAGCTTCACCTGGATCAGGTGTGGTCACCTGTTTTTACAGAGACGTCACTTTCTCTCTTTTCCTTTTTCTATATTTATCGTTGCATCATCTGATTTTATTACCTTTTGTTGGTTTTGGAGTCCAGCCGATCCGATTATTCAGATTTATTTCACACCCACTAGACTCTGACCAATCACAGCAGGTAGACTAACAAGAATGAGATTATTTCTAGTATTGATTAATCTGCTGATTAACTAAGATGTAACTTAAATTAACTAAAAAGTAAAACTGAACTTGAGTCAATCATCTAACTTGATTAATCAACTAACTGTTTCAGCAGATTGCACTTTTAAAATAAAATCAGCCCCAGTCCAATGAGCTGCGTGCACACCTGATGAGGTGTTTTCAGGTGGTCTGTGTACAGCAGGGTTTTTGGGGCATGGCCGTCTCACTTGGATCGTTCACACTCAGGTGTGGTCGACCTGTTTTTATACAGCGACATCCATCCGATCACTTCTCGCTGCCTCAAATTACAAAACTTCATTCCTCATTGTTGAGCTGCTCTCCTTTAGTTATTGTTATCTATGGAAGTCAAATAAGGCCATTATTCTGATAATCTAACTTTATGATGTAGTTTATTATTTACTCATCTCAAGATGTAATATGTTTTATGTTGTTTGTATGTTTTTGATGATTGATGATTGATGATTGATTTTTTTTCTTTTGTTTGACTTATTTTTGTTATTTATGGAAGCTTAGAGGTACCATGTTTAAGATGCGTGTCCTGTTATTTTTCACTCTTTAGTGCTTGAAAAAGTTTTAAAAATGTGGAAAAAAGACGACCCCCAGCAGGACTGAGAGAGTTAGAGACCTCACACTGAACATCATTTCCCATGGTGCCCTCTTCCTCACCTTGCCCTGCAGATCAGTGATGGTGACGTAGAAGGCGCTGTAGTCTCTGGTGGTGGGGCCGACCTTGCTCTCCACAAACTCTCTGATCTTCAGCTCCAGCTCGGCGTTGGCCTTCTCCAGAGCCGCCACCTTGGCCAGGTAGGTGGCCAGACGGTCGTTCAGGTTCTGCATGGTGAACTTCTCGTTTCCAATGACGCTGTCGTCCATCGCAGCCCCTCCGCCAAAGACGCCCCCAAAACCTGCACCACCACCACCAGCGTTGAAGCTGAAACCTGCACCTGCAGCTCCACCAGCTCCACCGCCGAAGCCACCGCCACTGCCGGCGGCGAAGGTTCTGCTGGCCCTGGAGACCCTAACACCGCCCCCTCCTGCTCCTCCACTCATGCTGAATGAGCTCATGCCTCCGCCGAAGGATGCTCGCTCCATGCCGAGGCCACCGCTGAAGCCACCACCGCCAACGCTGCCCCCATCGAGGAGCGTGAGGAGGAATAAATCATTGTCATGATGAAGAGGAGGTGTTTGTTGGTCTGTCTTCTCCAGTGGGGGAAGGACGGGAGGAGAGAAGTGAGGACGGTGGATCAGTTTGCTCTTTTTATAGGAGCTCAGGTGGGCTGAGCGGCAGGTGGGGGGGTGGGGTCGACGGTCCACACCCCCCGAGGTGATCCTGCCACTGCACTACATTTCCTCCACTGTCACTGGGCTCTTTACCTGAGTATGAAAAAATTCAGGTGTGTTCAAACACCACTGAACTGGTTGTGTCATGTTTCCAGAGGTTAGATGCATCCATTCACATTGCTCACGGCTGGTTAGAGAAATAAAAGTCACCACACCTCAAACTCAGATCGAACCAAACTTTAGCTCAGGTGGTCCTTGAACCAAGTTTTCAACATATAAAATAAGAAAAGATGAAAAAATAAATATTTTAAATATAAAATCCACATGATTAAATACCCAAAATATTATAAACTAAAGGCTGAGACGATAAGTACAAAGTGCTTTTTACATTCAACGAGAGAATCGTGCAGGAACGAGCTTTGCTGTGGATGTGCAAAGTTTCTCTGCATTGTGCAAGATACAAACCAAAGATGTGCATTAAAATGAAGCACGGAGACAGAAGATGTGTCATTTATAATAATGCAGCATTATTTATTGGTTGATTATCTTTTATATCAAACATCTGAACCTGCAAAGTAACTGAAGCTGCACGATAAGAAGTTTAAAGTTACATAACAAAGAAATACGAGTATTTCATGACATGGTGACTTCAGTGAGTGCGTGATGTTCCAGTGAGCACATTTAGTTCAGAGTAGATGCACTTGTTGACCCCCCCCCAGCCCCCCCCGGGGCTGTGTGAAATAACTCTGAGTACAAAGAGCTCAGTGATGGCAGCAGTGACCGAAACGCCTCCTGGCACCGAGCTCACCTGTCTGACAGCGGCCCTCAGGTGTACGCTGAGAAAACGTCCTCGGCTAGAAGTTTGTTGTGTTGTCATGGTGACCTGCAGCTCAGTGGGTCTCAGTGTGTGTGTGTGTGTGTGTGTTTGTGTGTGTGTTTAGTGTTAACCATTTGAATCCTCGGCTGTTCACTCTTCAGGATTTCTGTGGATTCTGTACTCAGATCCTTCTAAATATATTCGATTAAACAGTGGTGAAAAGTACATTACCTGTATTACATTACATTTATTCAAGTACTGTAGTGAAAATTTAAGGTACTTGTATTTTAGTTGAGAATCTCCATTTTCTGCTTCTTTTTACTTCCCTGTAATCAACAAATAGCTGATGTTTTCTGATCATTAAACAGTAAAAAATGATGATGTTTTATTGAACTGCCAGCAGAATCAAAAATGAAAAATTCATTAAAATCAAAAGTGATGGACATGTTAATGATTGACAATTATAATTTAATATATAGTACTGCAAAATAATAAAACATATATGATTCTGAAATGGACCATCGTGTACAATGAGTACTTTTACTTTTGGAAATATATTTGCAGTATACATGTAAAGTATACTGTATATGAATGCATATTTAGGGACCAGTGTCAGGAGAAGTTAACGTGGATCTTTTCAACAATAATTCATTTTTATGTGCTGCTCAAAAAAAAAAATGTTGGACCTGAAGCAGCGACAGTAAACAGAAGCTGTTTCTGGCTCAGGGTGTTTGTTTGAGCTGATAACAGATGGACTGACTGAACCGACCGCCGTCACTTAAAGCAGCTCAGTGATCTTTTCATGTCAATTGTGGCGCCCCCTGTGGCCGAAGGCAGTCGTGTTTTAGCTAACGTTAGCTTCATTCAACGAGATGACTTCACTGGGAGGAGACAGGACCTTCAGTCAGTGGCTGAAGAAAGTCGAACTGATCGAGCGTTTAGTCTGATGTGATGAAACGTGAGGCGGTGGCAGTGAGAAAAAGAACTGTTAGAAACTGATAGAAACAGAAAACCTGCTGTCTGCTGGGCTGTTCGCTTCATACAGAGACATAAGGATTAAACTGAGACTGATTCAGAAATACGTTATAAATGTTAAACTCGACTGTGGAGACCAAACATCTGCATCCTGCATCCTGCACAACAATCACACATTTAATCAGCTGACATTTACTGGATTAATGGATGCAGAGTGAATATTATTTCCTCTTTGGTGATTTTAAGTGTGCAGCCGCAGGACGAGATTCATGAACTCAGAGAGTCGCCGTGGTTTGAGCTTCACTTCCTGTAAAAAGACTCAATCAGGGACCTGAAACGATTAAAACCCGAGGTGTAGATTCGGAGCTGGACTGAGGTTTCATTCAGTTCGTTCCCATCACTCTCCTCCTGAGCAGCGGTGGTTTGTGATGCCCTCTGTGTGAAGCCGGCATTGAGAGTTAATCTGTTCAGCAGTTCTGATGTGAGGAATGAAAAGATGTGATTGATTGGCAGCGATATGCTGTCACATGTACCAGCTTCCAGCCTGCAGCCAGTGAAGCTCTTCGCCCTGAGTGTGTCTCTGCATGTGTGTGAGCAGGTATTTATGAATAGCTCGTATATTCGACTCACCTGCAGGGAAAAGCTGTCGGAGGCTTCTCGGCCTCAAACCGTCAGCTTGTTTTTGACTTGGATTTGATTAAAAAACTGTTTCAGTGACTCATCAGAGTTCACTTGAGATGAGAAAGGATGAAATTTTGGACAGAAAAACAAATAAAAGTGAATTAATTTTGTTCATGAAGTCTGTCTGACAGTGAGAAAAAGAAATCATCCTCCATAAAATGAACTTTGTTTAATTTTAATTTATTTTAGATTCCTGTGAAACTCTTTGTTTTAATCTGGTAGGCAGCGATGATCTCTGGGTGTTTTTACTCCTCTCGCAGATGTTTTTCTGCTGGGTGTCCTTCACGTCTCCACCTTAGCGACGTTTCACTTCCTGCTGTAAACATCTCAGTGCAACATCTCCACCCTTAACGTGTACGACTAAAATAAACTATAACAGCCATAATTCATGTGGCTGCAGACTTTAAATGTTAAAGACCTGCAGCCTGTGAAGAGCCACATACCGTCTGTATTTAATGTTTGATTGGCTAAAACTTATCAATACTCGAGTTTAGTTGTTAGCTCAGGATTCAGAAAAGTCCTGAATCTTTCTTCGCTTCAGTCTGCAGGGAGAATGAAACTGATGAGATTCATGTTTCTATCGTCGTGTTTCAGAGTCAGCGTGAGCATCGATAACTCTGAATAGAAGTCCAATCAGCCGTTTCATGTTCAGTAAATGTGACGAACACGCAGCTTCCCGTCTGGCTGATGGCCATCCAGGCTGTTTGGAGGTCAGTGCCTTGCTCAAAGGCGCTTCGATGCAGCAGCTTGTTTCTGGCTTCAGGCTCCTCTGGTGACTTTCTAACCCTCCAAACTGTGACCACGCCTCGGATCTGAATGAAGCTTAAGCTCTGTAAACCATCTGCCAATCAACCCCAACAATGAGGTTCACCTTTTCTCTCCAAGGCTCAACAGAAACCAGCAGGCAGAAACAAAAAAACACCACGAGTCAAAGTCAGCAGTTGACTTTATTTATTCTTTATTTAAACTCCAAACGTGGAAATAAAACAGTTTTACATCCTCTGTGCAAGACAACAACATTTTGCTTCTACATCCGACTGCTGTTTATCAAGAAACTGTTTGAACATCTAAAGACTCAAAGAAATTCACCCGTCAAACCTTCTTCACCTTCACAGCTGCAACAAGTCTTTAAACGCTCAGCGAATCTTTCTTATTCTTATTTAACGTCTGAGCAGCGTCTTACTCAGGCTTTGTGTCTTTCTGCTAAAATAAAATCAGTAACTTTGGTTCAGTTGGATCTTTTCGGTCACGCTGTGCAGACTCGAGTGGGATGATGTATTTTTTGATTTGTAGTCCACGACCTCCAGAAGAGAACTGGCCGGCGGCGCTCTGTCAGATCAGATAAAGGATCAGATTTATGGGCTGTTTGTGGTTATATAACACCAGGAGGTATGAGGGGGCAGCCTGAGGCGGGGGAGGGGCTGAAAATGAATGAAACAGTAAAAGTCAAACTATGTTTAAATTCTTCTCTTTCTGCTGCAGGTCATCGAACACAGAACAGCAGCAGAACGAACGTGGAGAAAAGCTTGTCAGTCTGATGTTTGTGTTTGTCATAAAGTTGGTTTTAATGTTCGGAGACGTCAGCTTCTTTACCGTCTCTTTAACTGGAATTCAGCGACCTGCCAGGTGAAAATGAAGGAAGATTAAAGAGTGACAGGTGAGCTGAAGCCTGAGGGTCAGAGCAGACTTCTGCAGCAGACGTGTTTCTGTGTTCTTCTTTATCTTTGCAAAGAACAAACTTAATCTTTGCAAAGCTTTTCTGAGTGACACCCCCACGACCCCCCCACTAACAGCAGTGAAGCTCATAAGCCCCGCCCCCTCCATGTGAGCAGACGGGACAAACAAACAAAAAAAAAAAAAAAATCAAATACATGTTTTTTATGTTTTTGCACAGACTCTGGCTGCAAATGACATCACAGCTCAAGATGGTGGCGCTCGTTTTTGAGATATTTTGTCTTCACACTTCACACTGTCTTAGTGCAGCAGGATCCATCTTTATAAACAGTTGATGCACACACACACACTATCTTACAGTCTTTTACATTCTTGTGTTTAAAATATGAATTTTTTAAAGGTAAATCTTCCCGACAGAGTGGCTCCATATAAATGTAAATTCTAATAACATAAAGAAACAGCAACTTTAGGCTTTAAATTACCAACTAAATTGAAATTAAATATTCTTCTTTGACAAAATTGTGCAAAAGCCCTAAAATACAAACCTCTGAGAGAAAATGTGCAGCAGTAAAATCTCACACATTCATTTATTAATTTCAACATCATGGACGATATAAACCGTTTGATTTGTTCTTATGTCTGCAAATTTTAATAAAGGTTTCATATTATATTATATTTTCATGACATTATCAGATATTTTACAGCAAAGTCTGCTTTACTGTCAAACAGGTGGGTTGATCAAAGGTCCCGCCTCTGATCAGGCAGATAACCAATCATATTTTAGGACAGAGGGGCAGCACCCAGGCGACCAATCAGATTTCTGTGGGCTGAAACGATAAATTTACCTGTGGGAATGAATCCATTCATTGTCCTCACAGTTTGTCACATCATGTCGTCTCCTCCGGGCTTCCGTAGCATCTCTGCTGCAGGGTAGAGATGAAAGTTTCAGTCCAACTGGATCCAAACTGACAAACATTCATCGAGACGATAAGGGCAGCATCAAGACTGTCAGCACTAAAATAAGTATTCCCTGAATTTTTATCCTGTATTGCTCTTAAAGTGTGTAAAAGGATTAAATATGTAAATAAATGTCGGCCTGCTCTTCACGTGGCTGCAGGTTTCTGTTGTTTTCTTCTGAAGCTGCATTTGAATATGTGTGTATTCACTGTTTTTATTGTTAACACTGTCTGTTTGCTTTAATGCACTGTGACCTTAATAAAATCATTCAGTCAGTACATCTGTACAAAGACAACAAATGAACATCTGTCACAAAAATAAATGCAAAATAAACCAAAGATGAGACTGTTCATCCTGCATTAAAGACTTTTTAAAAATCACAGTCTGGAGCGAAGAAATGTTTAAAATCATCTGTTCTACATATAAAATGTGTTTGTTATAAGCACGCTCTCACAGAATTATTGAGTTTCTCTGTTTTCCGTGAGAATCCAAACTGGATCAGATCATGTAATCCATCCTAAAACCTTCTGACAACATTGGAGGAGTCCAAAAAAAGGAGGAGGCGTGTTGGTTTCCAGGAATGAAGCCGAGGGCTTGATAGAGAATATCTCTCCCGTCCTGATGGGAGGAAATTAAATCTGCTGCAGCTGCCAAACCGCAACCGAGCAGATGGAGACCAGCAGGCGGCAGCATCGTCGCTCATCTTCATCAGAGCCGACCGACAAAACTTCAAACCTGCAGAGCTCCACGTGGTCAGATTTGATCCTAAAGGCTTCAGGATCAAAGGTACCTGCTGTGTTTTTACTTTATTCTCCTCTCATCTTATTTTAACATTTTGTACGTGTCACTTAAAGCTTCATGCATTTTAATGGGAACTGGTGTTGGTGTGTAGATGGAACAAAGCCAGAGAAACTGGAAGATAAATAATAAATACATTTAGTTCTGGATATTTGAAAAGCTCAGATTTTTTTAATCAAAGTTTGGGAGACTTTTTACTGCATTTATCTTATATGTGATATTTTATTATTAACAAAGCAGCTGTGACAAGATTAATATTTTCTGATTTTAATCCATTTATCTCCAAATCACCAGTTAAATATCTTCTCATCACAGGCTGTGAGACACAGCAGGTTAAATATATTAATGAATTAAACCAGCTGAGATGAATGAACCTGAACAGATCATGTGAACGAGCCGTCACATTAGAAAGTTATTTTCTAGTTAATGATTGTAAGAAATCCACCTTTAGCTTTCTTGAGATATCTAGCTGAGTTTTATTCATGTTATGAGATTGATGAGATTATTTTATTTCATATTTTACTTCTTTTCATATTTGAGTGGTATGGAAGACCAAAGACCAGATTTTTGTCGCCATAAAAACGATGCTCGGGACAAAATCTGCACATTGTCAGCGAGAAGTGGATCCATGTTCCCTTTTTGGATGAAGATATTTAAATCACTGGGCAAGTGATTAATTAGAGATTAAATAAGCTGATTTTATTCATTTATATTCATGTTATTAAGAGGTCATTATTATACTGTCTCTGTGTTCTTCAGATAATGATTATGCTCTATTTTATTTCTGTCTTATTTATATTTTTAAGTTAGGACAAACATGGCACCTCTTAGCTTCCATATATATTTATTTATTTTGATATTTTTCTCCTTTTTGTTCCTTTATTTCTTTTAGTTCTTTGTATTTAAATTTTTAGTTTCCTGTAAGATGCTGAACTGAGTTTTGTTCGCTGTGACAGTAAAGTTGAATCTAATCTGTGTTCACCCCAAATCTGAGGTGTGTTAAACAGCCGGTAACCATGGCGACGGGGCTGATGGACATGATAAAAATAAAAACACAAACACACACTCCGTTTGTTTGGACTCTCTTTATTCTTTAAATGTCTGATGCTGATTGGCCTCTCAGCGGAAAGCGGAGGAGCTGCTGGACGACGAAGAGGAGACGACCTTCCCGTCGACCACCGTCTCCACCACCGTCACCGTGCGCTTGGTGGTCGTGGAGGTGGAGGAGGATCCGCCCACCACAATGCTGTGGACCAATCAGAAAACAGATCAGTGCTTCTTCAAAGACACCTGAAAACGCTAATGATGAAACGTGTAAGCGTGGATATTTATGAAATGATTTATTAAATATTACTGATAAATATATTTACTATTGTTATTATCAGATAACATCACACTTTGTGTTCAGTTTATTTTATTTCCCAACATAAAAATTAAAAGTGTTTAAAAGGGAAAAAATGCAGAATTCATTCAAAACTTATTTCCTACTCCATTACTGACTATACACTGCTAATTCAACATAATATAACACTTATATCATAAATATATAACACTATCATCACCTCTGTCACTTTAATCACTTTATTCACTCCATGTGCAATAATCAACCTGTATATATGGAGGATGTTTACAGTCTATTCATGTTGTTTTGATCTTCTATATTTTTATATCTTTTTTTGTTCTTCTTTTCGTGTTTGTCTCCATGTTGAGCTGCTGCTCAAGTAAAGTGAAACCTCTCTTATCTAAATAAACTTACCTCTTCTTCATTAGTTACTACTATAACTACTCATTGAATTACCAGTTTATTAAATGTTACTGCATAATTACTAATCACTTAGCCCTTTTAGAAACTAATATTAATATTAATACTTAAATTATTAGCACTTATTTTCTAACTGTTTACTTACAGGTTACTTGAATACTTGATTTCTTTCTTACTTACTCATTTAAATACCTTCCCTTTATACACACATATACAAACGTGTTATCGGCATCAATATAGATATAATATCAGTATCAATATATTAAACTCCTGCACTCAGGTGAGGCTCACCTGCCGCTGCCCTCTCCGTCCAGCAGCCTCCTGTACTCGGCGATCTCCAGCTCCAGCCTGGTCTTGATGTCCAGCAGCATCTGGTACTCTTGTCCCTGTCGCTCCAGGTCGGCCCTGAGCTGCACCAGCTGCTCCTCCAGAGCCACCACCTGCAGGAGGAGGAGGATCAGCGGTTAAAGCCTCCGTCACACGCAGCCGATAAACAAAGTCAGCGATTCATTTCCTGTTTGTGTCTGACCTGCATCTGGTATCCGGAGAGCTGCATGGCGTACCGGCTCTGAGTCTCAGCCAGAGTCCCCTCCAGTGACGCTTTCTGAGGAAAACACAAGAAAATATTACATTCATTTTATTTATAATAAACTGTAATTTGATTCAATTTAGTTACTTTACACCTGACACAGTTTTATATTTAAGATTTTTATGATCCACTGAGTGAATTAAACATGAATCTTCATCAGAGCAAACACAAAAAAACTCATACATTTTAGGGTTAGGGTAAAAAAATTCACTTTAAATCTTTATAAAACTCATAAAGATACAACACGTCTGAGATAGAGTTTGTGAGCTGTTTTAAATCTGAATATATTTAATATGTTTGGAGCTGCAAGAAGAAACTTAATAATGATGATTTTTAACTTTTTTACAAATATCCCAAAATCCTCAACTTTATTGATAAGAAACTACAAAGAGACTTGAAGTTTTTGATGAATAATTGATGATGACTGCACCAACAGCTCTGCAAAGTAACTGAGCACTTTTAAAGTATCTGAGTACTTCTCTCACCATGCCCAGCACGGACTGCAGCTCGATCTGCAGGGACTGCAGCGTCCGTTTGACCTCTGTGACCTCTGTCCTGGACGTCTGCAGCGTGGCCGTCTGAGTGATCACCTCTTTGTTCAGCGTCTCCGTCTGCTCGGACACAAACAGATCACTCAGTTTAGCATCACAGGTACACTCTGCCTCCACAGGAAGTGATGTCACCGTGTTACCTGTGTGTGGAACCAGCTCTCCAGCTCTCTCTGGTTCTTGGCGGCGATGCCCTCGTAGTGCTCTCTGATCTCAGCCATGATCCTGGCGAGGTCGACGGCCGGAGCGGCGTCCACCTCCACGTTCACCTGACCGCTCATCTGAGCTCGCATCGCCAGCAGCTCCTGCAGACAAACAGATGAGGCGTCAGTTTACTGCGTCCTCCAAATCCAACACATTTTATTCTATATGACATTTATTTATATGCTTTATGTGTCATTTATATTTTACTTTATTACTTTATTATTTATCTTTAGTTCCGTATCTATTTTTCTTTCTTCTAAATGTTGTTTAAGGGAGCCAAAGACTCAAGAACCTCATTGGCAGTGATTCCTTCATGTAGTTGTTGTGCATGTGATGATCAAAGATCTTGAATCCTGGACTCTCCTCAGGTCCAGACCAGGACTCAGACAGAGACCTTTAATCATTTCAGTTTTAGTCCACAACAGAAATAATAATAATAAAATCTCTTTTTTCTAATTGGTCACTTTAATGGCACACTGTCCCATTTTTAATTGATTAATTAAAAAAGATTATTGTGTGTTTGGGGGTGTAATGAACAGTACAGCCTGTAGGGGGCGCCAACGGGCCTTTACAGTGTTAACCACTCCATTAATACAGATGATGCTTCTGTTTGTTCTGTAAGATCAATTAATTGAGCTGAAATTAAATTTAAGAGCAAACTACAAAATATTTAAATTAAATTAAATTTTAAACATTTAAATTAAATTCTAAAGTTCAACAATGTATAATTATTTTTTTTTATTTTATGGTCATTTTCATAAAGTTTGACTGACAGATTTCACTGAAGCTGCCTGGGAGAGTCTGCTGCTCTTTCACTTATTCACCATTTCATTTTCATCATTTCATGTCACTTTGACTCTTTGTGGTCCGTTTCGTGCTCACTGACCTCCTCGTGGTTCTTCTTGAGGAAGATCAGCTCCTCCTTCAGCCCGTCGATCTGCATGGTGAGGTCGGTCTTTGCCATGTTCAGTTCCTCCAGAACTCTCCTTAAACCAGCGATGTCGGCTTCAACCGACTGACGCATGGCGAGCTCGTTCTCGTACCTGCAGGAGGACGAGGAGGAGGAGGAGGGACAGGTATGATGCTCACTGCAAATACTACCACTGTCACACCATCTGCCTCAGACCTCGTGCTAATGCTAATATTAAATCAATGCTAATGCTAGTTCTGGAAACCTGCTGCAGTTTGACTGAGTGACCCTTTAAGCAGCCGTTTAATCAGCTTTAATAAGTCGGTGAACCTCTGAGGGTCGACGTGTGAGCGGCTGTGATGCTGCAGCAGCATCTCCGTCTCTCCTTGTTAACATAAACAGGTTTATGGAGATGATGACACATCTCACCTGTCAATCAAACAGCTGAGTCTGATTATCATCCTGGAAAACTGAAGCTCATTCAGACTACTATCATACGATCTCTGATTAATAATCAGAGATAACTCACGCAGGTCAGTAACTTTCTCATCTAAACAGCTTCTGTTATCCACTGAACAGCTGATACTACTCGTTCTGTTACTGCTGCAGCTCCTCACACAAATACTACATCTGCAGCCTGAAAACATCCACTCACTTGATCCTGAAGTCGTCTGCAGCCAGCCGGGCGTTGTCAATGCTCAGGTGGATCGCTCCGTTTGCTTTGATGGCGGCCTGAATCTGCAGCAGACAATCAGAGCATTCGTGGTTTCATCATCGCTGACAGCAGCATGCAAACTACATTTCTTTCTCCTCTGAGATCACAGATACAGAAAAATATGACAAACAAAGAGAGGTGAACGTTTGAAAGAAACATTTGTTTGGAGATCTGAACTCCCCTCTGAGCTCATTCATTCATTCACTGAGTCTCAGCCTTTCACCTGCCTGTCACCGTCGAGGATGAGCATTACCTTGGCAGTGATGTCAGTGATGGTGACGTAGAAGGCGCTGTAGTCTCTGGTGGAGGGGCCGACCTTGCTCTCCAGGAACTGCCTGATTTTGAGCTCCAGCTCGGCGTTGGCCTTCTCCAGAGAGCGCACCTTGGCCAGGTAGGTGGCCAGGCGGTCGTTCAGGTTCTGCATGGTGAACTTCTCGTTGCCGATGAGGCTGTCGTCCGTGCCACTCATGCTCATTGAGGACGAGTAGCTGCCACCGAAGCCGCCACCGAGGCTTCCACCCCTGGAGGACGAGGAGATTCGGACCCCAGAGCCTCCGGCTCCTCCGTACACACTGCCACTTCTCATGGACGAGATCCGTCCGCCGCCACCGCCGGCGATCATGGAGCCACTGGAGCTGCCCATGGATATCCTCACGGACCCAGAGGAGGTGCGGGACATGAAGGACATGATGGATGCTGTCTGTCTGTCTGCTGTGGCTGAAGACGACACAGAGTGGAGAGTGACGAGCCGCCGGAGTCTCGCCTCCTTTTAAACCTGTTGGAGGCAAAGAGCTGTCAATCACAGTGACAGCAGGTGAGGCAGGGAGCCAGGTATGTGCAGCGGAGGGAGGCCTGTCCTGGGTGTGGCGGGGATGGTCAGGAAAAAATGTAACCTTCAAACCTGATTAGTTGCGTGACAATAGTGGCTTGTGTTGATCTGGGCCTAAAGTCTCCAGAGGCTGCAGGCTTGCTGTGACCTTTGGATTGTAATCACAGAGCAGAGATTGTGTTAGCAAATCTGTCAAAACATGCAGGAAAAGCCACAGTTCAGTCAATTATAAGTGTGACTTCATTCACAGAATTTTTCTGTAGTGAATTGTAAATGTCAGCTAACTGGTGAGGAATCTGGGCGTTGGAGGTAATTACAGAGTTACAGTGACAGGCAGGCTGTGAAGGTTACCAAACAGCAGCTTGTAAAATCACCCACCTGCAAGTGAAATGAAAGAAAGTCTCGTTCACACAAACGCACAAATGAATTAATGAAAAGACCTGATGTTGGGTGGTCGCAGGCGACAGCATGAAGATGTGCAGGAAGAGAAAAGGTCCAATCATTTTAAACTACGGTCACTTTGGAAACAAGGAAAGTTCTGCATTTGTTTGTGTGCAGGAGATAAAATCAAAGCAAATGTACTGATGAGTTTCTAATGATTAACAGGGGGAGCTTTGTTTAAAGGTCCAGTCGAGTTTATGACTTTTATCTTCAGGGTGGAGGAAGATGATGAAAATGGAGATGCTGTGAAAGGTTGTATCTGCTGCTCCGCTGCCATAAATTTACATCTAAACGAACACTTTGGACTTTCACATCCAGGACCTGCAGCTGAACATGGCGTCGTAAAAGTCTCGGTGGGGTCGTTGTTCATGACTGATGAAGGCTGAAAACAAACAAACAAACTGTCAGTGATGTGGTGGCACAACATGAGATCTATTTTAGCTCCATGTTGCAGCAGCAGAAGTAATATCACGATAATAATCGTTCACAAAGAGTTTATGCATAAATGCAGAAATAAAAATGAAGCATGAAACTGCATAGTGTATATGTGAATATGTGAAGTGTTTCTACAGAGACACAGATGGAGATAACGATTCAGCCTGTCACACGTTTCATCCCGTAAACGTTCATCCACCAATCATGGCGTAGAGGAGGCGGAGCTCTCAGAGGTTGATCGTGACAGAGACGTCGATGAGACGCTGCTCGTGAGTCGGACAGACACTTCATTACTGTGATGCTCAAAGCCAAGAGGTTGTTCTTAACATTAACTGAAAAAAACTGAGCAGCGACAAACACAAGAGTTAAATATGCCTGCTGATGATTTTATGGTTAATTCTAGGAAAAGATGACAATAATAATGAGAATACAGTCGTCAGGATACCAGGCGGGATGTTGGTTTATCTTTTTTTTAAAAAATTATTAAAATTATTAAATAAAAATTATTATTAAATGAGATTTTAAATCGTCCAGACTGAAGCCTGCTGACTGTCGGCTGTAAAGACACCAACACTAAACAGTAAATAGCTGCAATAATACATAATCAATAATAGTAAATAATAAAGAGTCATTTCCACGTAAGATAGTTTGTGTCCTTTTTTAATTTAAACTGCAGCTGAAGGGACAGAAAAGATGGATGATTGATTTTTTTCTAACTAACTAACTTCAAATGGTTGCGTAAGAAAAGTCGGTTTTCTTTTCTCGCTCTGATTTAAACTCTGAATGAGTCCGATCAGCTGTTTTCATAGTTTGAATAATTTCTGTTTGGACAGTTTATCTACACTTTCACCTCCTATTGTCGATGACCTTGTCTCCTCATTCCTTCCTTTGTGAGGCCACACACCCAGTTCTCAGCATCTTTCATCACCAAGCCGATGCGATCACGCCCGGTTCAGCGACGCCAACAATCCAGCAGGGAGGGTTAATAAAGTCATGATGAAAGCGTTGGCTACCTGGAAATCTTCAAAGTTGCATGTTAACGATCCTGTTTCTACACCCTGATCCTGACCTCTACGTCTTCGTGGGTTCCTGCGAACAAGATGCATAACTTTCTCTGAAAGGCATCACTCACCTGGGTATGTGTCACCTGTAATCCACCTGCAGGCCCAGCAGGTCTTTTTACAAACTTAACCCGGGTCGGTCGCTTCGGCTCGGCTCACCTGTTAAAACTCAACATGTTCTGCAGGAAAGTCTCTGACATCTGAAGACAAACAAGACACCAGATTATTAAAGTCAAACTGTGATTTGCTGCTTCAGGTCATCTCGTTGTTCTTACATAACAAGTCACAGCGGGGGGGGGTACAGCTAACAGCTCAAGCTAACATCACTTAAGCTTTTTGAGCTCATAAACTGATGAGAAAAGCTCAAATTAACATGATAAAACACTGATGAACAACCTGTCCTCATTTCATCACTTCCACTCTAACAGTGCATTTTATTTCTTATTCTGTCGTTTAACTGCGTCTTCTTTGAGTGTTTTTGCTGGAAGCTGTGTGACTGGAGAAAATCAGAGCTTGAACTTGACTTGACTCGACCGGCATCAACACGGCTGCCAAGTGATTTGTTAGTTTTTAATTACCGACGCTCAGTTTCTGAACGAGTTTCTCGGCCTCGGGCTGTTGGAGCTCCTTCAGCTTCACAACACAAAGAACAAACTGCACGGCTGTAAAGTGGCGCTGGTGGAAATGAGAAATTAGGTTTGATATGAAAAATATTCACAGAGGAAGGAGAGAAGTTTATTTAAATCAGCAGTTCAAACTCAGACGGACTAATTTGATTATGAGACGCTGAAATACTCAGATGTGAAGATCAGTGTCAGTTTTAGCATCAATTAAACTCAAGTCAATTAAACTCTACGGGAAGTTGTTTTTTCACATTTGACATCCTTCAAACTAAACTGAAAAATAAGAAAACAAAAAGTTCGGAAACATCAAATTCATTTTACGAGTCATTATTACACTCAGACTGATATTTTAATCAGAATTAAAAGGTTCAACACCACAATGCTGCTTCCATCAGCTCAGGTTTCAAACACGCCTCCATTAAAAGCAGCGAGACGTCGTGGTTCTCTCGTTTCTTCACGTCTTTGTTTATTGACGTGTTAACATCCAGTTGGGGCATGTTTGTGCAAACTGAGGTGAAGAAAATCAACACCAACCTGCATCACAGGTTTCCTCTGATATTCTGTCTTTAAATATTCAGAGTGGAATAAAATCTAATCTGGTGCTGAACCGTTGGTGTGCAGATGAAGCTGAGTGCGTCAGCCTCTAAAATAACTGAGTCGCAGATCTTATTTCATGCTTTAAACATTTTATTTGAATTTTTACTTCTGTACTCTGTGTAATACTTCAGATTTTGTTTCCATGCTTTTATGTTTGGTGAGTTTAAAGAAAACTTCTTCTCTGAATGACAGGTGAAGATTTAGCTTCTCTGACATGTTTGTCTACGTAATAAATAATCAGCATCAGAAACTTTCCATCCAGTATTTTGAAATAATTCACATAAAGATCAGCTGCTGTTTTAGTACAAACGGAGCAGAAACACTGACAGTCCTGATGGAGAACATGTGACCACACTGAGGGATGCTGGGAATTGTAGTCACACAGAGGACGTGTGTGAAAGGTGTACTGTACTGCAGTCACTCAGTGAGGCTGATGACTGATTATACAAAAACTACAGAACACAAAAGAGCAAAAAGAGTCAATCTGGGACTGAACACCAAAATGCTGAAGGTGTGTGAGGTCAAAACATCAGGAAGAGAAATAAAACACAGACGAGGACATTTTACCGCACTATCAGCACATTTCCTGCTCACATTATTTGACTCATAGTTTTCAATGCAGGGCTTTTCCCAGAATATTTTTACAGTGTAGTATCAGTACTTTTACTGAGGACTTGAATGTTTTTCTTCCTTTTGTATTGCACACAATTGGTTTGTAGCTGCAAGTCCTCTCTGCTGCCACAGGAGGGCGCCCTTCACCAACACAACTCTACTCAGTTATGAAGCTTCAGTGTTTTACTCCGACAATAATTCATCATTTCTTCACCATATTCAGCAGTGAAAGTCAAAGAATATGAGCATAAATATATATGTAAGACGGTAAACTGTACACGTGACTCTGCAGGACGTATCAAACTAAATACAGAAAGTAATCGATTACACATGTGTGTGTTTGTGTGTGTGTTTGAAATCAGGCAGAAAGTTGAAACAGAAACAGGAGTGTCATGGTTTGTAATTTTGAAGTTTATAAAAAGAAACAGATGATCTGAAAGTGTCTGTAGGATAAATATCACATTTTATAGACACAGCGTCCATTTTTGTTTCAGTTCACTTTGTTAACTTTCTGATTATTTAACCTTTAAGCCATTTATGCTGCACTTCGTCTGTGAAGCGAGAGAAGAGGAGCACGCTAACTGACAACATGTCGGGTTTATAACATTTATTGTTTGTGTTTGTGTGTAATCATCAAGTTGATTAATCTGAAAATTAATCTGTGTCGGTTTAAAGAGCAGCTGCAGTTCTCAGTGCTGCCACAAGAGGGCAGCTGTCACCTCTGAACACTGACTTTACATTTTCACTCTGTTTATGAACATTAATCATCAAATTATTTTAATTAATGAAACATTACCTGAGTAATTAGATGATTCTCCTGCACAGACTTTTGCAGTGGTGGAAAGTAACGAGCTACTTTTACTCAAGTATTGAAGTATTTGTACGACATATTTTTAATTTCCTGACACTTCCTCTTTGACTCCACTACGCCTCAGAGGTAAATAACTGCTTTAAATCTGTCTGAAAACTTCACAAACTAATACTTGACAAAAGAGTTGAAGAGTTTACATTTTCTACATTCTACATTTTCTACAAATGAATAACAGATTATATTGATAATAAATGTATTGATCAATTGTTTAATTGATTTTTCATGTAAAAATGCCTGAAACATTTCATGGTGTTAAAATAAATGAATTTGCAGTTTTTCTTGCCTTAAATGAGAAACTTTATTTGCAGTTAATATTTCATTGTCTTAGGCATCAGAATCAGTGATAAAACAGTAAGCTTGTTTTAGCAAAGGTGTACCTTTAAATGAGCATTTATTTAAATAAAGTGACTGCTGTCCCACCTAATAATAAATAATAAAATAAATAGTCCTGGACACACTATAATAATGTGAACTGATAAAAACTACACTCTGTTTTCACTTTTTAGTCCTTTAATTCCCCAACATGAAGGTCAGGATGCAAAAATGTGTGCAAACCTCCGACAGTTTGGCATCTCCACGCCTCTAAAAATGAAGGAAGTAAGAATTAAAAGGTGAAAAAGGCTCTTTGATTTAACACTTTAACGTCTGAACTGACCTGACCTGTTGGCTGTGAGGCGTTCGAGGTCCGACTGTCCGGACGGACAGGCCGCCCAGGAACAGGCCCGTCAGGTGAGGCTCCATTCCTGCTCCTCCATCCGACAGGTGTGCAGCGACAGCCTGCGACTCATCAGCAGGTTTCACTGACAGGAAGTCATCAGAGAAAAAACATTACCGATTCAGTTTTACTTTACTCTGTCTCTTTGTGATCAACGGGTGGACGTTTATTCATTCATCTGATTAATCTCATTTTCTCTTTTACCAAATGGTGAAGTTTTTCTTTTGATTTACTGTCTCTAAGTCTGTTTCCCAACCTGAGGGTCGAGACCCCCAAAGAGGTCGCAAGATAGATCTGAAGGGTCAGGAGATTATTGATAAATTAGGAAAAAATCTTTGTCTCTTTTTTGTGAAACAACGAATATTTTATTTCTTATTCAAAATTCATTTTGTGACATTCTGTAGAAAAACCTTTAGAAAAACAAAGCCTGATTTTATGTGTTCATCTAAAAATAATCTTATTGGCTTAATATGAATCTTATGATCATTGATTATTGGCTCTTCGCTGACAGGTGAGTCATTCTGCTTGAAAACACTGAATCCTTTTTCATTTGAATTATTTCATTTTTGCCTAAAAACTGTGAAGCTGCTCCATCAACCAGCCACAAACCAAACTCTGTACAATTTTCTGACCATTTAATACAATTTTAAAGTGTCCTTTCTGAACTCAGACTGTCCAAATAACTCGGTCACAGGACCGACCTGGGGAACAAAATGATCAACAAGTTTGGAAAATCAGGGAAAAAAGCATTTTTGCAACATAAAACGAAGTTTGGATCAGATGTTTTTTTATCTTTGCTGTTTTGCTGTGAGACTCTGGACAGTTTCACCTCTTTGTGACTAAATGTATTAAAAATAGTATTTCAGAGCCTTCAGTGCTCACAGCCTGTAGAAATATCAAACCTTCGATGGGCTCACTTTGCTTCAGTTAAAAAACGCTCTGATGTGTGACTGAGGGGTCAAAAATAAGCTTCTGGAAACAAAATGAAGAGGAGCTTTTTAAAGTTTTTTTCATCCTTTATTGAGCCGAAGTTTCTCAAACCATGAAGGAACATTTTAACTTCAGTTTTTAAACCTCCACGCTCTCCTGCTGTCCCTGAACGCCTCAGTGGACTGACCTGTGAGCTGTGAGGCGTTTGAGGTCTGTCTGGATGTCCGGTCCTCGGGGCTCTGTGTGAACTGACAGGACTTGACCATCGGGTACAAACAGCTGTGTGGCCCCTCTGAGAAGTCCCCCGGGGGCCCCGGAGCCTCCCCTGATTGACAGGAAGCAGAGAAAGTGTGGAGACTTTCTCTGTGAACCCGCCCGACCTGCTGGACCTCACCTGCTCAGTCAGACCTGTTTGGGCCCCGGGGCCCGACCTGACCACCCCCCCAGCCTCACTTTGAGACATAAAAGGAGGCAACGTCCCAGCAGCTCTTCACTCTGCGCTCAGAGCCGACGACCAGCCGACCCTCAGCCATGACCTCCTTCTCCACCCGCAGCAGCTACATGTCCTCCTCCATGAGGAGCTCCGTCATGACGGCCTCCTCCTCTCGTCAGCTTGGCAGCGTGTACGGAGGAGCCGGAGGATCTGGAGTCCGCGTCTCCAAGGCCTCCTTCACGTCCTCCGCCGGTGCCGACGCCGTCGACATCTCCGTCAGCGAGAAGGCCACCATGCAGAACCTCAACGACCGCCTGGCCAGCTACCTGGAGAAGGTGCGCAGCCTGGAGAAGGCCAACGCCGAGCTGGAGCTGAAGATCAGACAGTTCCTGGAGAGCAGAGCTGCACCGGAGGCCCACAACTTCTGCAGCTTCAACGTCCGCATCAAAGACTTTCAGGACCAGGTGAGACCAGGACCGAAAATCTGCAGGTTTGACCAACTGACCCTGAATTCAGCCTCTCAGGCAGCACATGTTGGACCAACCAAAGAGCAGAGATGGAGGTTTGAGGGGAAATGTTTCTGTAAATGAAGAAAAACCTTCAGAGTTTGGTTGGTGTTCGGGCAAAGAAATACAACAAAGAAATATTACTGATAAAACATTGAGTTTGTAATAAGACATGAACAGCTGAAGCTGTGTGAACATCTACAAATGTTCACTTTTCTGTTGCAGCCTTCAGTAAAAATGTGTTCTGGATATTTGCAGTAAAGAATTATTTGAAAGGCAAATCGTATTTCAGCACTTGAGGATGAAGACGAAGAAGTTCAAAGTTGACAAACCTGTTAATGTGGGAGGAGTGATGAACGACTAAATAACTGAACCATTTTAAGAAATCTGTGAATGAAAAGTCGTTTAACTGTACAGATTAATAATCAACAGTCACTCTTTGAACCTGGTGAAACAGATGCAGGTGTTTTAGCAGAGACTGTAGAAACAGAAATATAAAACAGATCGATAAAGACCAAACTAAAAATGGGACTTTGGGTTTGGGTTTGTAATTAGCTGTTTTTGGAGCCTCCTGGTGGCCACAGAGCTTCACTGACTTTGTCTTTCTAAAAGAAGAACTGATTTCAGTCTATGGAGGCCTCTTCAGCCAAACTGCTGGTTGTTCACAGTTTTCTGTTCCTCCCTGCTCAGATCAACGCCGCTGCTTGTGGAAACGCCGCGCTCATCCTCGCTATTGACAACGCCAAGCTGGCCACCGACGACTTCAAAGTGAAGTGAGCGTGAGACTTTATTTCCTTCAACTTTATTTATTCGAGACTGAAAGCTAAAATCATCTGATTGCATTTGTCTTTCGGTGAGCTCGTTCCTCTCATGAACTCATGTTGGTGTTTCTTCAGGTTCGAGAACGAGCTGGCCACGCGTCAGTCTGTGGAGGCCGACATCGCCGGGCTGAAGAGGGTCCTGGACGAGCTGACTCTGAGCCGGGCCGACCTGGAGATGCAGGTGGAGGGTCTGAGGGACGAGCTGATCCACCTGAAGAGGAACCACGAAGAGGTGAGACCATGGAGACCAGAGAGAAAAAGAAATGCAAAGATCCAAAGACTGAAGAGTAACCGGCCTCTTCCTGCAGGACCTGCTGGCTCTGAGGAACCAGATGGGAGGTCAGGTGAACGTGGAGGTAGACGCCGCTCCTCAGGAGGACCTGTCCGCCGTCTTGGCCGGAATCAGAGAACACTACGAGGGCGTCGCCAACAAGAACCGCAGAGACCTGGAGTCCTGGTTCCAGGCCAAGGTGAGACCACAAAGTCCTGTTTTCTGCTCTGAACGTGTCCACTGCTGCCCCCTACTGTCTAAACCAGCTCAGACTCTATGTACACTAAAAGCACCTTCTGTTTTTTTAGTTTTATAACTTTAATTTAGCTTGATAACATTCAAATCATGAACTCTCTCTGCTGAGGAAACAACAATGTGACTGAAACAGCTGTTTGTTCTGGCTCAGAGACATTTATCTTTCATATCTGAACTGTGAACTTCTTCCAGGATGTTTATCAGGTAACTCTACATCAGGCTGCTGTCTGATATCCTGATATGTGATCGATAACATTACTGATACCTGTTCTCCACAGACGGCCGAGCTGAACAAAGAGGTGGCTGTGAGCACTGAGACCCTGCAGACGTCAAAGTCCACGATCGCGGAGATCAGACGAACTCTTCAGACTCTGGAGATCAAACTGCAGGCTGAGATCAGCCAGGTGACGAAACAATCAATCAATACATCTGGTAGATTTTTATATTCAGCATATACATATATAAAAACACACGTATACAAAAATATATAAGGTTGACCATTTCAAATACTGTAGAGTTACTTAAAGATGCAACACAAACTAGTTTCTCTTCTTACTTTAAACTTTAAACGATATATGATTTTATATTTTTTAAGATGTATAACAAATATAAAAAAACAGATCTGATTCTCAGACAGTGTCGATAGTATCATTATTATTATTTATTTTTTGTTTAGTTTTTTTTTGTCATTTGTGACATTTTTAACTTTTGATCCATTTTGTTTCTTTTGTGGCAGAAGTGATCTTCTGTACTAAAGTGAATTTGAGGTTTTTGACGTGTTTTGCTGTGAAGTCAAACTGACTGTTGAGCTACAGCTGACCCGACTGTCCTCCCTCTTCCTCCCGAACAGAAAGGAGCTCTGGAGGGGACTCTGGCTGAGACCAAGAGCCGCTACGCCAACATGCTGGCCGGTTACCAGAGGCAGGTGGTGGCTCTGGAGGAGCAGCTGACCCAGCTGAGGGCCGACCTGGAGAACCAGAAGGTCCAGTACGTGGACCTGCTGGACATCAAGACCAGACTGGAGCTGGAGATTGCCGAGTACAGGAGACTGCTGGAGGGAGAGACCGAGAGGTGAGGGGAGGAAACACTGTTGGACAAATACTCACAAACCATCTCTAACCAAAGTGCATCGTTTTTACACCATTTTTACATCTAACTGACTTTTGATGGAAAAGACCAAAGTGGAGGAAACACAGACTGACATCAGCATCCACAGAGCCGCTCTGCTAAAACATGAAGAATCAAAGTTGATTTTATTTAGAAAGATCATTTATTCCTTTTCTGTCCTGTGTTTCTGCAGCACCACCAAGACCACCAAGACCACCAGGGTGGTGACCATCGTGCAGGAGGTGGACTCTTCTGGAAACGTGGTGTCCAGCAGCAGCAGTTAGACCAGAAACCAGAAACAGAAACAGCTGCGACGCCGTAAACTGCAAACTGAGTCTGTCTGAAGCTCAATAAAAATCAAGTCTCACATCGTTTCTGTGGTTCATGAGATTTTATTTCACACTTCAGCTGCTCTGACTTCAGTGTTATTCTTTTATTGTTATTTCAGCAGATTTCAGGAGGGGAATCATCTCATGTGACTGATGAGAAAACCGTTTAAATATTTTCATCCACTTTAAAAACAAACATCATCTTCAGGCAGGATGTAAATTGAGGATAGAAAAGGTAAAATTTCAGTATATTTTATTTAACATTTTCATTGACTCTTGCTGCGTAACATTTCAATCAGTTATTGATCTTCACCACATGACAATACACAACACGTGACAACAGAAAATAGTCACTAAATTCGTTTAACTGTACAGATTAATAATAAATAGTCACCCTTTGAGCCTGGTGAAACAGATGCAGGTGTTTTAGCAGAGACTGTAGAAACAGAAATATAAAACAGATCGATAAAGACCAAACTAAAAATGGGACTTTGGGTTTGGGTTTGTAATTAGCTGTTTTTGGAGCCACCTGGTGGCCACAGAGCTTCACTGACTTTGTCTTTCTAAAAGAAGAACTGACTTCAGTCTATGGAGGCCTCTTCAGCCAAACTGCTGGTTGTTCACAGTTTTCTGTTCCTCCCTGCTCAGATCAACGCCGCTGCTTGTGGAAACGCCGCGCTCATCCTTATTGAGTTATTGATCTTCACCACATGACAATACACAACACATTGAGAGCACTGACTGAGTGTTGCGAAGAGGTCTCAAGCCTAATTCCTAACAAAGGGTGAGATTTGATTTCCTTCAACATTTATGTTGAAGTTCTGCGCAGGAATGTGTCTGAACGTTGTCTCTTTTCTGCCAAACAGAATTATTTCATTTATTTTCACTGGTCCTTTAGAGATTAATAGTTTATTTACTTAAGAGACCACCAGAGGGCAGCAGCTAATTTAACAGCTGCACACCGAGTCCAGAGCTGTCATCCTCAAGTGTAAACCTTGTTTTAGTTGCAGAAATACTCAAAAACTTATATCATATTTTAAGTCTCAGATTCTAATTAGATTTCGCTCCACTTATCTGAGTTTTCTTTTATTTATATCTGTAGGGACAGTTGGAGGCTACATGAGATCTAAAAAGATGAGACAACAGTGTTTTTGCAGTTTTGGGAGTAATTGAGAGTGACTCCCCACATAATTCATTGTGTAACAGATGATGAGTTCACCACTTTCTGAGGAATCTTATCAACAATAATGGCGGTTGATTGGCGGGTTGCCTTTTCTTTTCTCTGGAACATTTAGATTTATTACAGTTTTGTTTGCTTGGACTGATATATGAGGATATCCTTGTTGGGGCTTGTGGAGTTTGACAGGAGCAAGTTAATCTTCACCATGAATTTTGATTATTGTGAGCAATATCACCACAGACGCAGTGCTCCGATAAACTGAGCAAACAAAAGTTAATCTCACCTTATTTGGAACAGCTGTAGAAGGGCATGCCAAAGGAATCATGCTTATTGTTGTATTTTATTATTACTGGGGGGTTATAATTATTATATTATATTATTATTATATTATAACTCTTATTTCAAATCCAAAGTCAAAGTCTGCATTTTTGTCAATTTGGCGGCATGTGCAGGACATGCTGAGGATTGAAAGTTTTTCTCAAACCCTTTGGTGCTTAATTTACAACAAAATAAGCATATTGATTACAACCAAACTAAGACATGGCAATAAAACAAAGACATGGCAAAACCACAGACAGTGCAAATTGATATGGTAGTAGTGCAAACTGGAGTCAGCTTATAAACTGGTTAAACTGGTTAAATTGGTTAAAGTGGTTAATGTGAATACTCTTATGTCCTGTAAAGTGCATGTTACTGCCGGAGCCCCGGTCCTCTTTGTTCTCTCCAGTCTTGCAGGTTCCTCACTGATTCTGGATTCTGAACTGGAGGGCAGGCAAAGGCAGGGGCCAAAGCATGCTGACGCCCAGTATTGAAGACCGGTTCTAGGGACGTTTTTTTGGAAGAAGCCAAAACCAGTGTGGGAGCTGGAGCAGTACCGACTAGAAATAGTTCGACAACATCTATGCACGGCAGAGTTACCCAAGATGAGAACCACTGGGCAGGTGTAGAGTGGTTCATAAATGTACCTGGTACCAGAGTATTCTAGGCCAAAGGATGATGATCAACTTTGATTTGATTTGATGATGATCAATTTGTCGAAATTTGTTGGTGACACTGGTGGTGTCTGGCCTGGTTGGCCCAGGGGTCTGACTCAGGAGAGGAAAGCACGGCTAAGCTCAGGCTGTTTTTAGCAGGTGAGGAGAGTGTGCACCACTTATTGGTAAATCACACTGCTCAGCCATTTACTCCAGAGTGTTGGAAAGGAAGCTCTGACTGATTGTTGGAGGTACAATGCTGACTCCATCCTGGCCATCTTCCAATTGAGGGATATTCACAATGACCCTGTTCCGGTCACAAAAAGCCTGTTTTGTTTTTTTTAATTATTTTTTTGGGGGGTTTACACCCTTTATTATTTTTAGATAGGACAGCTGAAGATGGACAGGAAAGGAGGGAGAGAGAGGGGGGAAGACATGCAGCAAAGAGGCCCCAGCCAGGAATCGAGCCTGTGGTTAACCCTGTGGCCTCATACATGTGTGCGCACGCTCTACCGACTGAGTCATCTGCGCCACGATAACACCCTGTTCTAAGGAATCACCTTATTTTTGGCATTGATTGAGAATAATTATTTACACAGTATTTCATGCCTGTAACCAGGTGGGGAGTTTGTCATCATATTCTCGAAAAGCCTGTTTTGAAACTCAGGTCGACTCGTTTGATAGAGGAGTGAAAGAAGCTGTCTATGTCAAACTGGAGCGACCATCACTAAACAGAAGAGGTGGCCTACAACACCAGTTATCAGACACTTACAATGCAGTCCTGAGATCCTCCCCAGACAGATCAACACACATTCACACCTCGATTCATGAGACCTGAAGGACTCACATGATGGCCGAGTGGGACAACTCAGTTTGCTGTATCCAGGACAGCAGAGAAAAACAGCAGAATCATGGAGTAACGTACAGAGATGGGACATACAACACCCTCTATCCTTAGATCTCACTCCAGATGAAGGACATGAAAGTATTTTCCTTAAGGACTTTTACTGTACACTGCAAACTTTCAGCTCTGATCATGTGGGTCAAATGCTCCCTTTAAAGAGATATTAAATGTCAGATTGAGTTTATTGAGTTTTTGTTTCTTGGACTGTAACTTTTCCTCTCTGGGAGGCTCAGGGTGGATTTGATTTCCTCCAAACAACTACAAGATGAAAAGGCACATATCAAGAAATAATGTCATGGGGACAGAAAACTTTCCAAGACTCCTGGCACTTATAGTAGAAGAGAGAGACAGAGAACTGTTGAGTCCCTCCTCAGCCTCTACTCTGGTTAAATGTGGAAAAAGCCAAAGCTAAATCAGATGAGGCTTTGTTTCGGCCTCTGACTGTTTTATCAAGTCTGATAAGAGCCAGTTAATCTTCATGGACTTTCGGTGTACACACAGCTGGCCTTTTCAGCTAAAATGAGCAAACACTGTGGCAGGGCATGCCAAGGAAAGTGATGGACAGCGGCTGTTATTTGTACCTCTTAGGCTCAATTTATCTGACTCTGTTTATCTGAAGCACAGTGAAGAGCAGCACAATGCTGTGAAGACATATTTTATCTAAATATCAAATATGACAAAAGAATTTTTCCTTATTTGTGATTAATATTTGTTACTAATCATGATTTTATATATGCAAAACCATTGTTTGACAGCAGAGACCAGATTTTTTTCATGAACTTTAGTGGTTTTCATTTTAGCTGCTACTGAATTGTGCTTTCTCAGGGATGGACATTGTGCCATTTTACTTTTCCTTGGTATAAATGACATATTTGACACAGTGGATCACAATATTTTAACTGACCACTTTGCTCCAATGGTTTTCAGTTTCTGTAGTGCCACAGGGCTCTATTTTAGGCCTCATCTTATTTTCCCTTATGCTCCTGGTAGTTCACTATTACCTTATATCTGGTATTTGACGTGGTCAAACTAACCTGCTTAGAGACCACAGGGCAAAAATGAGCTGCTGAGGCCTTGTTAAACTTCACTCCTTCCCCTTGCTGTGTGGTATGTATGCTAATCCTGTGCCGGAATAGACCTGGCCCCAGATTCGAAATTTGTTGGTGACACTGGTGGTGTCCGGCCTGGTTGGCCCAGGGGTCTGACTCAGGAGATGGAAAGCACGGCTAAGCTCAGGCTGTTTTTAGCAGGTGAGGAGAGTGTGCACCACTTATTGGTAAATCACACTGCTCAGCCATTTACTCCAGAGTGTTGGAAAGGAAGCTCTGACTGATTGTTGGAGGTACAATGCTGACTCCATCCTGGCCATCTTCCAATTGAGGGATATTCACAATGACCCTGTTCCGGTCACAAAAAGCATGTTTTGTTTTTTTAAATTATTTTTTTGGGGGGTTTACACCCTTTATTATTTTAGATAGGACAGCTGAAGATGGACAGGAAAGGAGGGAGAGAGGAGGGGGAAGACATGCAGCAAAGAGGCCCCAGCCAGGAATCGAGCCTGTGGTTAACCCTGTGGCCTCATACATGTGTGCGCACGCTCTACCGACTACCGACTGAGTAATCTGCGCCACGATAACACCCTGTTCTAAGGAATCACCTTATTTTTGGCATTGATTGAGAATAATTATTTACACAGTATTTCATGCTGTGGGACAACTCAGTTTGCTGTAACCAGGACAGCAGAGAAAAACAGCAGAATCATAGACTGAACATACAGACAGACGGCTCCAGATTTACTTTTTACACTAGCATAAAAGTGAAAAAATAAAAGTTTTTAAGCTTGATCTTGACACACTGACACCCTTCAGCTCTGGGCCTCAAAGAGCAGGAGCAGCTTAAAGTCACCTCCATATTTTGGTGGTGCATTTTCTCAAACACATTTTCTAATAATTTGCACAAAAAAAACCTGTGAGCTTTGAAGCGTTTGAGGTCTGTCTGGATGTCTGGTCCTCAGGCCTCTGTGTGGACTGACAGGACCTGACCATCAGGTACAAACAGCTGTGTGGCCCCTCTGAGACGTCCCCCAGGGGCCCCGGAGCCTCCCCTGATTGACAGGAAGCAGAGAAAGTGTGGAGACTTGTACGGAGGAGCCGAGCAGAGATGGAGGTTTGAGGGGAAATGTTTCTGTAAATGAAGAAAAACCTTCAGAGTTTGATTGGTGTTCGGTCAGAGGTTTCTCAGCTGTGGAGTCGACACACTTTTCTAAAACTGTTTAAATACATTTATAGTGGACGTGTGACACAAATATGTATGGTTACAAATATTTGAGTGATTGCATTTTATGTGTTTGATGAGAAATGACACAGATTTAATGTGTTTTCTATGGGTTGTAGTAGAGTGTACATCTGTAATTCCACCACAAGGGGGAGCATCCTCTCTAGTGAGCGATGGGTTTGATACGCTGCGTCAGGTTGACGTTCCTCAGTTAACAGCCTGCCATGATGAACGCGACTGAAGACTTCTGTCTCTTCTTTTCCTGTGTAAACAGGATTTATCTTCTGGAAACAGATGACTTGTCTCGAGGCCTGTAACAGAATTTTGGAGGAACCGCTGGGATCAGCATCATATGCGAGGCGATGCTGATCCACTAACCCACGAATCCAAGGCAGACAACACAGGACCGGTGTGGTGGAGTGGCAGGTGAATGACTGAGGCAGCCACGGGACCACAGAGTTCGAGGGGATCCCCAGCTGGAGGAGTGCAGCACCGCCTGCTTGAGGTTACAGTACTGTGAAACACTGCTAAAAGAAGGAAATAACATGAAGGACGCTGAAAGGAAAGGGCTGGTGTGGAAGATAAAGAAGAAGTCTTCACACACTGACAGCAGAGGAACTCTTTGAAGTTGTGAAAATAATCTCACCAGTACCTGATCTGGATCCTCTAAGTGCAGTTCAGGGCAATGAGGAGAGTTGTGTTAATTACATATGTACTTACCTGAATTGTAAAACATCACTTGATTTAGAGGACCAGGGATTTTCTCACTTGTTGTGTTTGAAAGATGCGAGTTGCTGACCTCACGGCTAGGCGGGCCACTGAAGTCAGCCAACCTGTAGAATCAGAGGATGAGGTTGAGACACCATCACCTTCACTCATCACAGTAGCTCAACAGAGTAATACACAAAGTAAGTCAGTTAACACACTCACTATTGAGCCTGCAAATCCACAATCAGCAGAGTATGGAGTGTTAATGGCTAACTATGAAGCCTTGACTAAGAAGCTAACTGAGTTTAAGACAACATCAGTTCAACACGCACCTATCTCCACTCCCAGACAACTGCCACACTTTAGAGCAGAAAACAGAGCCAACAGCTATCCTACTACAGACTCAGCACACAGCAAACCTGATAGCATGGTTTCCCTAAGAGACCTGTCATTCCTGCAGCGCCGGGAATTCAAAGTTCACGGGGGTCAGGTCGGGAACAGTACATCCGACATCAGCTACCCTGGACTGTGTAAGCAGATTGATGAGGGACTGATGGCGAAGTATACAGAGAGTGAAATCATCCAAGGTGTCCTCCGCATCATCAAACCAGGACAGTTTAAGGACATGCTGATTAACAAGGATGACTTAACTCTCAGTGAGCTCAGAAGCTTCCTGCGGTCACATCTGAGTGAAAAGAGTGGGAAGTGAGTTGTTTCAGGAGTTAATGAGTACAAAACAACGTGAACAGGAGGGTCCCCAACAGTTTATATATAGGATGATAGGACTGAAACAGAAAGTCATGTTTGCTTCCAGACAAGATAACATGGACATTGAGTATGAGCCCCGCACAGTTCAGAATGTGTCCCTGCGCACTATCCATCGGGGCCTCCTCCCCAAGTACAACAATTTTTGTAATGAACTCAAGCCTCTCTTGTCTGACTGTGCTGTTTCAGATGAAGCACTAATACGACAGGTGAATAAAGTAAAGTAAAGTAAAGTAAAGAAAGTGAGCGACAGCGACGACTGGGATATAATCCCCGCCAAAAGGTAACACATGCTCACACTGCTCAAGTTGAAACTGATCAGGATACTGAAAAAACAACAGACTCCAGAAAAAAGAATAAAAATAAGGTAATAGAAGAGCTGAGTTCAAAAGTTGATGCTCTGACCAAAGTAGTGGAAACTCTCACAGCCACAAAGACTGCAGAACCATCCTGTCAGTGTGGCCACACTCAACCGAAGCGCAGATTGACAGCAAAGAAATATGGCTGCCCTAGCTGCCCTAAATGTTACATCAATAACTATGCAATGGACTGTCTGCTGGACACGGGTGCCCAAGTGAGTATCCTCGATCGCCAGTGGGTAAAGACTTACCTTCCCGATCACAAGCTGCGTCCATTGGCTGAACTTATGGGGCCAAAGGCTTTCAGTGTGCTGGCTGTCAACAGGGAATCCTTGCCATATGATGGTTGGATGGGAGTGATGGTGAGTCTCTCAAACAACAGCGACCAAAACTTGGTGATACAAGTGCCCTTCCTGGTGAGTAGCATGCCCTTAGACCGGCCACTGATTGGCTTCAATGTAGTAGAACAGCTGATACCGGGAACAAAGGATGGTGCTGATCTCCTGCCCACACTTGTGAGCCTCATTCGCGGTGCAATGAATCTGCAAGATGATAAAGCCACTACATTAGTCAACTTCATTCAGGCAAAACTCACCAGTGATAATGACGTAAATCAGAGTGTGCTTAAAGTGGGACTATATGATGTAGTTATCCCAGCTGGCCAGGTTAGGCTTGTTAAGGTGTAAAGTACCAGCCACATTTGACACATCGAAGTCACCCGTGCTCTTTAAACCCAGTGAGAAGAACCCTCAGTTGCAACAGCTGGACGTTGGCGACAGCCTAATAGAGGTTTGCCATGAAAAAGCCCCTTATGTGAAAGTCCCCATAGGTAACCATACAAAACATGATGTAACTTTGCCCAGTAGAACTGTGCTAGGGAGCATTGAGTCAGTAGTTAAAGTAGTGCAGACTGATGAGCTAGACCCAGTCACACCAAGTGTTACTCCTATAGCTAATGGTGATGAGCCCCCCAAAACTCAGGAAGACAGGTGTAGTGAGAGGGGCAGTGTGGTGGAAAAATGGGACCCCCCCAGTTGACATTAACCACCTAAGTGCGAACCAGCAGGAGATTGTGAAGGAGATGTTACGAGAGGAGTCAGGAGCATTCGCACGAGACGACAATGATATGGGGTGCATAGCAAGCTTGGAGATGTCCATTACACTTGACGACAATACTCCCATTCAGAAATCATATGCCTCCATCCCAAAGCCCCTTTATAGGGAGGTGAAGGAGTACATTGAGGACCTTCTGGCAAAAGGGTGGATTGTGAAATCCAAATCCCCTTACTCAGCACCCGTCGTGTGCGTGCGTAAGAAAGATGGAACACTCAGGCTCTGTATTGATTACCGTCTCTTCAACCAGCGCATGGTTCCAGATCGCCATGCCTTACCGAGAATCCAAGACCTCACAGACACTCTGGGTGGGTATAGTTGGTTCTCCATTTTAGACCAGGGAATGGCCTACCACCAGGGGTTCATAGCCGAGGGGTCACGCCACCTGACCGCGTTCATTACCCCCTGGGGTCTTTATGAATGAGTATGCATAACCTTTGGGTTGACAAATGCACCCGCTGCGTTTCAACGCAGTATGGAAGAGATGCTTTCCCCCCTTTGTGATGAGTGTTGTATCCCGTATTTGGATGACATCCTGTGCTATGCCCACACATTCGAAGAGCATGTGGAACAGCTGAGAAAGGTCCTGAGAGCTTTACAGAGTCATGGGGTCAAACTCAGGCCCAAGACATGCAACCTTTTCAGACAAGAGGTCAGATATGTAGGTCGTCTGGTCTCGGCCGAGGGACTGCGCATGGATCCTAAGGCAGTGCACGCCTTAAGGAAGGAAAAACCTGCTACTGTTGGAGATGTGAGGAGAATCGTTGGTTTTTTGAGCTACTATCGCTCATATACTCAAGATTTCTCTAGACTTGCAAATCCCATCTACGAGCTCCTGCAGCCAAAGAGGAACCAAGAGCAGTCTCAGGGGAGGTGTGGGGGACAGAAGGGTAAGGATGCGCAGCTGCCGTCCAGAACACCGGTCCAGTGGACTGAGACCCACCAAGAGACACTATGTAGGCTAATTGACATGCTGGCTAACCCCCCTATTCTCGCCTATCCAGATTTCAAGTTGCCATTCGTGCTCCACACCGATGCTTCCGATAAAGGGCTGGGAGCAGTCCTTTACCAGAGCCAGGGTGGTAAACTCTGGGTGATTGGATACGGCTCGAGAACCCTCACACCAGCTGAAAAGAACTATAGGCTCCACTCAGGAAAACTATAGTTCTTCGCACGCACTTAAGTGGGCCGTCTGTGAGAAATTTAGGGACTATTTGTTCTATGCTATGCCCCTTTACTTTACCATCTTCACCGATAATAATTCCTTAACGATACAGTGGGGCAAAAAAGTATTTAGTCAGCCACCAATTGTGCAAGTTCTCCCACTTAAAAGATGAGAGAGGTCTCCAATTTTCATCATAGGTACACTTCAACTATGAGAGACAAAATGAGAAAAAAAATCCAGAAAATCACATTGTCTGATTTTTAAAGAATTTATTTGCAAATTATGGTGGAAAATAAGTATTTGGTCAATAACAAATGTTCATCTCAATACTTTGTTATATACCCTTTGTTGGCAATGACAGAGGTCAAACGTTTTCTGTAAGTCTTCACAAGGTTTTCACACACTGTTGCTGGTATTTTGGCCCATTCCTCCATGCAGATCTCCTCTAGAGCAGTGATGTTTTGGGGCTGTCGCTGGGCAACACAGACTTTCAACTCCCTCCAAAGATTTTCTATGGGTGTTGAGATCTGGAGACTGGCTAGGCCACTCCAGGACCTTGAAATGCTTCTTACGAAGCCACTCCTTCGTTGCCCGGGCGGTGTGTTTGGGATCATTGTCATGCTGAAAGACCCAGCCACGTTTCATCTTCAATGCCCTTGCTGATGGAAGGAGGTTTTCACTCAAAATCTCACGATACATGGCCCCATTCATTCTTTCCTTTACACGGATCAGTCGTCCTGGTCCCTTTGCAGAAAAACAGCCCCAAAGCATGATGTTTCCACCCCCATGCTTCACAGTAGGTATGGTGTTCTTTGGATGCAACTCAGCATTCTTTCTCCTCCAAACACGACAAGTTGAGTTTTTACCAAAAAGTTCTATTTTGGTTTCATCTGACCATATGACATTCTCCCAATCCTCTTCTGGATCATCCAAATGCTCTCTAGCAAACTTCAGACAGGGCCCTGGACATGTACTGGCTTAAGCAGGGGGACACGTCTGGCACTGCAGGATTTGAGTCCCTGGCGGCGTAGTGTGTTACTGATGGTAGCCTTTGTTACTTTGGTCCCAGCTAGCTCTCTGCAGGTCATTCACTAGGTCCCCCCGTGTGGTTCTGGGATTTTTGCTCACCATTCTCATGTGATCATTTTGACCCCACGGGGTGAGATCTTGCGTGGAGCCCCAGATCGAGGGAGATTATCAGTGGTCTTGTATGTCTTCCATTTTCTAATAATTGCTCCCACAGTTGATTTCTTCTTCACACCAAGCTGCTTACCTATTGCAGATTCAGTCTTCCCAGCCTGGTGCAGGTCTACAATTTTGTTTCTGGTGTCCTTTGACAGCTCTTTGGTCTTGGCCATAGTGGAGTTTGGAGTCTGACTGTTTGAGGTTGTGGACAGGTGTCTTTTATACTGATAACGAGAGTTCAAACAGGTGCCATTAATACAGGTAACGAGTGGAGGACAGAGGAGCCTCTTAAAGAAGAAAGTTACAGGTCTGTGAGAGCCAGAAATCTTGCTTGTTTGTAGGTGACCAAATACTTATTTTACCGAGGAATTTACCAATTAATTCATTAAAAATCCTACAATGTGATTTCCTGGATTCTTTCCCCTCCATTCTGTCTCTCATAGTTGAAGTGTACCTATGATGAAAATTACAGGCCTCTCTCATCTTTTTAAGTGGGAGAACTTGCACAATTGGTGGCTGACTAAATACTTTTTTGCCCCACTGTATGTGATGCATACTGCTAAGTTGAATGCTGTTGGGTTCCGGTGGGTGGGTGAACTGTCCGATTTTAGATTTGATATACGCTACCGACCAGGTAAAGCAAATGTCGATGCGGACACTCTATCAAGATGCCCATTTGACATTAATACCTTTGTTTCAGAGTGTACCGAGGAGCTGTCTAGAGAGACGGTCGCTGCCCCATAGGAAGGCTGCAGGGCAGGCAAAGCGGGAAACATTGCCTGGGTTGCTGCCCTGGCTCTGTCACAAAGTGACCAGGATGAGTTAGGCAGCAGAGAACTCCTGCAACCCATTGACCTTGCTGCAGCAGGCCCAAAAGACAGACCTGGTAGTAGGTGAGATCCTAAAAATGAAAGACTCTGGCCAGACTCCCACACAGGACATGAAACGGGATATGACAGGCATGGTCAGGAAAATGATGCATGAATGGCGCAGGCTTCACTTAGAGGATGGGATACTGTATTGTAAGACTGCAAAGAGACGTCAACTAGTCTTGCCAGCTAGCTTTAAGCCATTGGTCCTCAAACACTTACACGACAACATGGGTCATGTCGGGGTTGAAAGGGTTCTCAGTTTGGCAAGGCAAAGGTTCTATTGGCCGTACATGAGACGTGAGATTGAAGCTTATGTCACCAGACGGTGCACGTTTATCAAACAAAAGAAACCAGTGACTCAAATAAGAGCCCCAATGTCCAGCATAAAGCACAAGCTCACCCATGGAGCTTGTTTCCATTGATTTTCTGCATTTAGAACCTAGCAAGGGGGGCTACCAATACATTCTAGTAGTTGTAGACCACTTTACTAGATACGCACAGACCTGCCCGACACGCAATAAAGCTGGTAAAACGGTGGTGGAAAAGATTTTCAGTGACTATATCCCCAGATTTGGCTATCCCTCAAAGCTCCACCACGATCAGGGGCGTGAGTTTGAAAATGAGTTCTTTTGAACTCTGCAACAAATGAGCGGGGTGGGACATTCACGCACAACCCCTTATCACCCCCAGGGTAATCCAGCCGAGCGGTTTAACCGCACTGTACTGCAAATGCTGCGGTCCCTGTGTGACAAGGAGAAGGAAAGATGGAAAGAGTATCTTCCCCAGATTGTTCATGCTTACAACAGCACACGCCATGAAGCAACTGGGTACCTGCCTTTCTTTTTGCTCTTTGGCCGACACCCACGTTTGCCCATAGACCTGTTGTTCAGACTGACCACAGACGAGGAGCCTCAGAATCAGACAGCAAGGAGTTATGCTGAGAAGTGGGCGGTGCGTATGACAGAGGCATACCGGATAGCTTCAGAGAACAGCAAGAACTCAAGTGCACGTGGAAAAAGGTATTATGATAAACACATAAGAGGGGTAGTGCTGCAACCTGGGGACAGGGTGCTTGTACGAAACCTGAGCGAAAGAGGTGGTCCTGGTAAATTAAGGGCATATTGGGAAAATGCTGTGTATGTTGTTACAGAACAAATCAGAGACAGTCCATTCTACAAGGTGGTCTCAGAGGTGGATAAGAACAAGTCACAAATCCTGAATCGTAACTTATTACATCTCGTCAATGACTTACCTGTCGATCTGCCTGTAACAAAAGAGAAAGTGAAAACATCACTAAACTGGAAGAACAGTAAAAAGCCTGCTGAACGGAGCAGTGGAACAAGTTCTGGTGATGATGATGAGTCCACTTACTATGAGCTAAGATATAACCTGAGAACTGGAAACAGAAAGAGTGTCATACCTACCGGTGAGCCAACCTGTGTCTCCTCGAGGGACTCAACTCCTGCTCAATCAGGTCAGACAGTCAGTTCTGGAAAACCTGTAAAGGAAAGAGGATTAATACATGTGGAGAGAACAACCTGTGAAATCAACGACGGATACAGAGAGAAACTGAACAAGATCAGTGTGGTGAACAAATCATCAAAGCTAACAGTAGTGCTGAAGAGGAAAATGTGAGTGATACAAAGTCTGGTGTCGTTCAGCCGCCTGGTATGAAGGCGTGAAATGGGAGTGAAAGTGAAACCGTGCAGCCTGTCCCAGAGGAGGCTGGTGCTGGACCCGCCCTGGCCCCTCAATCTGATATACAGGCTAGAGATAGACGACCAGCAGCACTTTTCACGTATAACACTCTAAGTCAGCCCTTGTTTCAGACACAATCATCAGTCAATAGTGTAGTAGTTTATGAGCCACCACACATGACACTTTAGGGCATGCAGCCATATCCCCCCAACACCCGATTTTTGAGTGATTGCATTTTATGTGTTTTTTTTTTATGAACGCGACTGAAGACTTCTGACTCTTCTTTTCCTGTGTAAACAGGATTTATCTTCTGAAAAAAGGTGACTTGTCTCGAGGCCTGTAACAGACGCTGGTGGACCTGACCTGAATAAAACAAAACCTTCAGAGCTCAACAACAAAGAAATATTACTGATAAAACATTGAGTTTGTAATAAGACATGAACAGCTGAAGCTGTGTGAACATCTACAAATGTTTCTGTGCAGCCTTCAGTAAAAATGTGTTCTGGATATTTGCAGTAAAGAATATTTGAAAGGCAAATCGTATTTCAGCACTTGAGGATGAAGACGAAGAGTTCAAAGTTGACAAACCTGTTAATGTGGGAGGAGTGATGAACGACTAAATAACTGAACCATTTTAAGAAATCTGTGAATGAAAAGTCGTTTAACTGTACAGATTAATAATCAACAGTCACTCTTTGAACCTGGTGAAACAGATGCAGGTGTTTTAGCAGAGACTGTAGAAACAGAAATATAAAACAGATCGATAAAGACCAAACTAAAAATGGGACTTTGGGTTTGGGTTTGTAATTAGCTGTTTTTGGAGCCTCCTGGTGGCCACAGAGCTTCACTGACTTTGTCTTTCTAAAAGAAGAACTGATTTCAGTCTATGGAGGCCTCTTCAGCCAAACTGCTGGTTGTTCACAGTTTTCTGTTCCTCCCTGCTCAGATCAACGCCGCTGCTTGTGGAAACGCCAGGAACTTGCGCTCATCCTCGCTATTGACAACGCCAAGCTGGCCACCGACGACTTCAAAGTGAAGTGAGCGTGAGACTTTATTTCCTTCAACTTTATTTATTCGAGACTGAAAGCTAAAATCATCTGATTGCATTTGTCTTTCGGTGAGCTCGTTCCTCTCATGAACTCATGTTGGTGTTTCTTCAGGTTCGAGAACGAGCTGGCCACGCGTCAGTCTGTGGAGGCCGACATCGCCGGGCTGAAGAGGGTCCTGGACGAGCTGACTCTGAGCCGGGCCGACCTGGAGATGCAGGTGGAGGGTCTGAGGGACGAGCTGATCCACCTGAAGAGGAACCACGAAGAGGTGAGACCATGGAGACCAGAGAGAAAAAGAAATGCAAAGATCCAAAGACTGAAGAGTAACCGGCCTCTTCCTGCAGGACCTGCTGGCTCTGAGGAACCAGATGGGAGGTCAGGTGAACGTGGAGGTAGACGCCGCTCCTCAGGAGGACCTGTCCGCCGTCTTGGCCGGAATCAGAGAACACTACGAGGGCGTCGCCAACAAGAACCGCAGAGACCTGGAGTCCTGGTTCCAGGCCAAGGTGAGACCACAAAGTCCTGTTTTCTGCTCTGAACGTGTCCACTGCTGCCCCCTACTGTCTAAACCAGCTCAGACTCTATGTACACTAAAAGCACCTTCTGTTTTTTTAGTTTTATAACTTTAATTTAGCTTGATAACATTCAAATCATGAACTCTCTCTGCTGAGGAAACAACAATGTGACTGAAACAGCTGTTTGTTCTGGCTCAGAGACATTTATCTTTCATATCTGAACTGTGAACTTCTTCCAGGATGTTTATCAGGTAACTCTACATCAGGCTGCTGTCTGATATCCTGATATGTGATCGATAACATTACTGATACCTGTTCTCCACAGACGGCCGAGCTGAACAAAGAGGTGGCTGTGAGCACTGAGACCCTGCAGACGTCAAAGTCCACGATCGCAGAGATCAGACGAACTCTTCAGACTCTGGAGATCAAACTGCAGGCTGAGATCAGCCAGGTGACGAAACAATCAATCAATACATCTGGTAGATTTTTATATTCAGCATATACATATATAAAAACACACATATACAAAAATATATAAAGTTGACCATTTCAAATACAGTAGAGTTACTTAAAGATGCAACACAAACTAGTTTCTCTTCTTACTTTAAACTTTAAACTTTAAACGATATATGATTTTATATTTTTTAAGATGTATAACAAATATAAAAAAACAGATCTGATTCTCAGACAGTGTCGATAGTATCATTATTATTATTTATTTTTTGTTTAGTTTTTTTTTGTCATTTGTGACATTTTTAACTTTTGATCCATTTTGTTTCTTTTGTGGCAGAAGTGATCTTCTGTACTAAAGTGAATTTGAGGTTTTTGATGTGTTTTGCTGTGAAGTCAAACTGACTGTTGAGCTCAGCTGACCCGACTGTCCTCCCTCTTCCTCCCGAACAGAAAGGAGCTCTGGAGGGGACTCTGGCTGAGACCAAGAGCCGCTACGCCAACATGCTGGCCGGTTACCAGAGGCAGGTGGTGGCTCTGGAGGAGCAGCTGACCCAGCTGAGGGCCGACCTGGAGAACCAGAAGGTCCAGTACGTGGACCTGCTGGACATCAAGACCAGACTGGAGCTGGAGATTGCCGAGTACAGGAGACTGCTGGAGGGAGAGACCGAGAGGTGAGGGGAGGAAACACTGTTGGACAAATACTCACAAACCATCTCTAACCAAAGTGCATCGTTTTTACACCATTTTTACATCTAACTGACTTTTGATGGAAAAGACCAAAGTGGAGGAAACACAGACTGACATCAGCATCCACAGAGCCGCTCTACTAAAACATGAAGAATCAAAGTTGATTTTATTTAGAAAGATCATTTATTCCTTTTCTGTCCTGTGTTTCTGCAGCACCACCAAGACCACCAAGACCACCAAGACCACCAAGACCACCAGGGTGGTGACCATCGTGCAGGAGGTGGACTCTTCTGGAAACGTGGTGTCCAGCAGAAGCAGTTAGACCAGAAACCAGAAACAGCTGCAACGCTGTAAACTGCAAACTGAGTCTGTCTGAAGCTCAATAAAAATCAAGTCTCACATCGTTTCTGTGGTTCATGAGATTTTATTTCACACTTCAGCTGCTCTGACTTCAGTGTTATTCTTTTATTGTTATTTCAGCAGATTTCAGGAGGGGAATCATCTCATGTGACTGATGAGAAAACCGTTTAAATATTTTCATCCACTTTAAGAACAAACATCATCTTCAGGCAGGATGTAAATTGAGGATAGAAAAGGTAAAATTTCAGTATATTTTATTTAACATTTTCATTGACTCTTGCTGCGTAACATTTCAATCAGTTATTGGTCTTCACCACATGACAATACACAACACGTGACAACAGAAAATAGTAACTAAATTATGTCAGCAACAATCAAAGAAAAATAAAGATTTAAAATGGTTTCTTTTAAAACAAACCAGACAGAAAGAAAAATCAAACTAAATAAAATATCATAAATGAAAATAATAATTTAAATTAAAGGGAGACCAGACCAAATGTTTTTTTTACGTTGAGCAGTTTAGTTCAGGGTTCTTTAACAAAGAGGTTGTAGATGCAACTGGTATTTTAAAGCCATTAGTACCTGGTTGTTGCAAGTTGTACCAAAATGTTAAGTCCTTTTCAGAGTCAGAAGTCATGTTGAATCATCCAGTGTGACTTACCTTTCCTGAAGATATGACTATCTCTGATGTTTATCCAGAATAAATCTCCAGGAATCAGTGTGGCAAGCAGAGAAGCAAGAATATTCCCATTTTGAAGTTTCCTTCTGTATCAAAGTGATCCAGAGACAGTTATCCGTACATCCATGATACAGCTGATTCACACACTTTGTGGACATTATCTGAAAGCACAGAAACTAATCAAGAGTGAAAATGGGTCATATAATGAGGCTATCATGAAGGCAGAAAGTCCGCTCCATTGAGAAGAGAAGACAAACAAACATAGGAGACAAAACAACACACAAATACACAACTAGACAAAAGCACAAACAAATAAATAAATTTGATTTTGATTTGATAATTACTGGATTATTGAATATAAATATGCAAAAAACACTGTATCACAGTGCATGTTGTGCATGTTACTGACTAGAGATAAAGATCTGCACTGGACTCAGATTGCACCCTCTTTATTGTCAAAGCCTGTTTCAGGGTCACGATGGCTTGTTCCTTTGCAGTGGCACAATGCCGACAATAACACAAAGGCAGCTGCAATTACTCTGCAGTAAAGTTCAGTTTCGGTATTTAGTTTGGTAGATAACTGTGCTTGTGTTTCTGAAGCTTAGTCCTCTTGGAATCTGTGGGCCAACCACCCGCAGAAATGTGCATTGGGGTCGGGTGGATTCTGAACTGGAGGGCAGGCAAAGGCAGGGGCCAAAGCATGCTGACCCCCAGTATTGAAGACCGGTTCTAGGGACGTTTTTTTGGAAGAAGCCAAAACCAGTGTGGGAGCTGGAGCAGTACAGACTAGAAATAGTTCGACAACATCTATGCACGGCAGAGTTACCCAAGATGAGAACCACTGGGCAGGTGTAGAGTGGTTCATAAATGTACCTGGTACCAGAGTATTCTAGGCCAAAGGATGATGATCAACTTTGATTTGATTTGATGATGATCAATTTGTCGAAATTTGTTGGTGACACTGGTGGTGTCTGGCCTGGTTGGCCCAGGGGTCTGACTCAGGAGATGAAAGCACGGCTAAGCTCAGGCTGTTTTTAGCAGGTGAGGAGAGTGTGCACCACTTATTAGATAGATAGATAGATAGATAGATACTTTATTGATCTCCAAGAGAAATTCACATTTCCAGCAGCATTGAAAGGTAGAAAACTTAAGGGCATGCAGTAAGTACAGTAAGATGCAAAAAGAAATTATAATAAAATAAAATAAAATACATGGTAAAAGTACAATGTGAAATAACAATAACCGTAGAAAATTAAAACTATGAAATTAAAAAAAAAAAAAAAAAAAAAAAAAAAAAGTAAGTATCTAGTAGTCCTACAAAGGTGCAGCTGTGCAAAATGGCAGTGTGTGACATACAGTTGTGCAACAGTCAGTTTGTACACACTTGAGTCCATAAATAGATGTATGTGTGTGTGTGATAAAGTGCGTGTGTCCAAGGTGTGTGTGGTGAGAGTGTGTAGTGAGTCCGGAGTTTGTTTGAGAGTTATCGCTCCCCCGAGTGGTGTTGTAGAGCCGTATGGCATGGGGGAGGAGGAACGATCTCCTCAGTCTGTCTGTGGAGCAGGACAGTGACAACAGTCTGTCACTGAAGCTGCTCCTCTGCCTGGAGATGGCGCTGTGCAGTGGATGACTTGGATTGTCTATGATGGACAGGAGCCTGTTCAGCGTCCGTCGCTCTGCCACAGATGTCAGGCTGTCCAGCTCTGTGCCAACGACAGAGCCTGCCTTCCTCACCAGTTTGTCCAGGCGCGCTGCGTCCTTCTTCTTGAGGCTGCCCCCAGCACACTACTGCGTACAGGAGGGCGCTCGCTACCACAGACTGGTAGAAGATCTGCAGCAGCTTCTTTGCAGATGTTGAAGGACGCCAGCCTTCTGAGGAAGTACAGGCGGTGGCTCTGTCCTTTCCTGCACAGAGCGTCTGTGTTGGCAGTCCAGTCCAGTTTATCATCCAGCTGCACTCCCAGGTATTTGTAGGTGTGTACCACCTCCACACAGTCCCCTTTGATGATGACCGGCTCTGGGTGCGGCCTGGGTCTCCTAAAGTCCACCACCATCTCCCTGGTCTTGGTGGTGTTGAGGAGCAGGTGGTTCAAGTCACACCATGTGACAAGAAGTCCTTGATCAGTTCTCTGTACTCATCCTCCTGTCCACTCCTGATACAGCCCACGATGGCTGTGTCGTCCGCAAACTTCTGTACATGACAGAACTCTGACTTGTACTGAAAGTCGGACGTGTACAGGGTGAACAGGACCGGAGAGAGCACAGTTCCCTGCGGTGCTCCTGTGCTGCTGGCCACAGTGTCGGACCTACAGTCCCCCAGCCTGACATACTGAGGTCTGCCAGTCAGGTAGTCTGTGATCCATGCCACCAGGTGTGATCCAACTCCCATCTCTGTCAGTTTGTCCCTGAGGAGCAGTGGCTGGATGGTGTTAAAGGCGCTGGAGAAGTCCAAGAATGTAATCCTCACAGCACCACTTCCTCTGTCCAGGTGAGAGAGAGATCGGTGGAGCAAGAAGATGATGGCATCCTCCACTCCCGTCTTCTCCCGGTAAGCAAACTGCAGAGGGTCAAGAGCGTGGTGGGTCTGTGGCCTCAGGTGATGGAGCAGCAGCCGTTCCATGGTCTTCATCACGTGCGACGTCAGGGCGACCGGCCTGAAGTCATTCAGCTCACCAGGATGTGGTTTCTTGGGGACTGGAATGATGCAGGATGTCTTCCACAGCTGGGGAACCCTCCCCTGTCCCAAGCTCAGGTTGAATATGCGCTGGAGGGGGTGTCCCAGCTCCCTCGCACAGGCCTTCAGAAGTCGCGGTGATACTCCATCTGGACCTGCAGCTTTGCTGGGGCGCAGCCTCCTCAGCTCTCCACAGACCTGAGCAGCTGTGATTGTCATGGATGGTGTGAGGGGGGGAGGAGGGGAGGTGTCCTCTTTTTTGCTGGTGACGGCTTGTGGGAGTAGGAGGGTGGGGGCTGCTGTGATCAGAGGTGTGAATGGGTTGGGGTGATCAAACCTGTTAAAGAACTGGTTTAGCTGGTTTGCCCTTCCCACATCCCCCTCAATGGGGGCACCTCTCTTGGAGCTGCAGCCAGTGATGGTCTTCATCCCCTCCCACACCACCCTCATGTTGTTGTTCTGCATCCTTTGTTCTATTTTCTTTCTGTACTGCTCCTTCGCCTCCCTGAGCTGGACTCTGAGTTCCTTCTGTATCTGCTTAAGCTCCTGTGTGTCGCCATCTTTAAAGGCCTTCTTCTTCTGGTTCAGAAGGCCTTTGATGTCACTCGTTATCCAGGGCTTGTTGTTAGCAAAGCATCGTACAGATCTTACTGGAACAACAGTGTCCATACAGAAGTTAATATAGTCCGTGGTGCAGTCAACCATCTCCTCCATGTTCCCATTGTGAGACCCCTGCAATGCTTCACCAGTCCGTGGTCTCGAAGCAGTCTTTCAGAGCCTGCTCGGCTTCGGGAGACCACTTCCTGAAAGAGCGCGTGGGTTGTTGGTAGTCTCCTCACTCTTGGTGTGTAGTGAGGTTTGAGCAGGACCAGATTGTGGTCTGCTTTCCCCAGGGCAGGCAGGGGGGTGGCTCTGTATGCATCCTTCACGTTTGCATACATCAGGTCTAAAGTCCTCTTCCCCCTGGTGTTACAGTCCACGTACTGGTGAAAAGCAGCCAGTGTATTGTCCAGAGTGGCATGATTAAAGTCCCCAGAGATTAGCACGAGAGCCTCAGGATGCTGTGTTTGTAGTTTAGCCACAGCGCTGTGGATGACGTCACACGCTGCCTCCGCGTCGGCGCGCGGGGGAATGTAAACAACAACAACAATGGCGTGGCTGAACTCCCTGGGCAAGTAATAGGGACGTAAACTTACAGCCAGGAGTTCAATGTCCCTGCAGCAGGTGGAGATCTTAATGTTCACATGCCCAGGATTGCACCACCGTTTGTTCACATACAGTGCGAGTCCTCCTCCTTTGCGCTTCCCACAGGCTTTTGTGTCTCTGTCCGCTCTGACTGTGCTGAAGTCCGGTAGCTCCACGTTAGCATCCGTGGATGCTAGCTGTTAGCCACGTTTCAGTAAGACACAGTAAACTGCACTCCCTGAAGGTCTTTAGGTTCTTTGTCAGCGCAGCCAGTTCGTCGATCTTATTCGGCAGTGAGTTCACGTTTCCCATGATCATCGAAGGTACCGGAGGCTTGAATCTCCACTTCTTTGCTAGCCGCTTAGCTTTTAGCATAGCGCCGGCTCTGCAGCCCCGGTACGGCTTCCTTACGTCATCACAGGTAAACACGGAACCACACCGATGCGGGACTTTGCTCTCAGAGTGTGTAAAAAGTTGCTCGAGTAAACGAGTCTTGGCGTTGAGGAATCCATATCCATAGGATAGAATAATACTTTCCAAGAAACCAGGAAAGAAGAAGAAGAAAAAAAAGAAGAAAGAGACAAAAAGTGCGAGAACACACGGAGCTGCTAGGGAGGCTGCCACTCGCGTCGGCGCCGGAAGGCTCAAAATTGGTAAATCACACTGCTCAGCCATTTACTCCAGAGTGTTGGAAAGGAAGCTCTGACTGATTGTTGGAGGTACAATGCTGACTCCATCCTGGCCATCTTCCACTTGAGGGATATTCACAATGACCCTGTTCCGGTCACAAAAAGCCTGTTTTGTTTTTTTAATTATTTTTTTGGGGGGTTTACACCCTTTATTATTTTTAGATAGGACAGCTGAAGATGGACAGGAAAGGAGGGAGAGAGAGGGGGAAGACATGCAGCAAAGAGGCCCCAGCCAGGAATCGAGCCTGTGGTTAACCCTGTGGCCTCATACATGTGTGCGCACGCTCTACCGACTGAGTCATCTGCGCCACGACGATAACACCCTGTTCTAAGGAATCACCTTATTTTTGGCATTGATTGAGAATAATTATTTACACAGTATTTCACGCCTGTAACCAGGTGGGGAGTTTGTCATCATATTCTCGAAAGCCTGTTTTGAAACTCAGGTCGACTCGTTTGATAGAGGAGTGAAAGACGCTGTCTATGTCAAACTGAAGCGACCATCACTAAACAGAGGTGGTGGCCTACAACACCAGTTATCAGACACTTACAATGCAGTCCTGAGATCCTCCCCAGACAGATCAACACACATTCACACCTCGATTCATGAGACCTGAAGGACTCACATGATGGCCGAGTGGGACAACTCAGTTTGCTGTATCCAGGACAGCAGAGAAAAACAGCAGAATCATAGAGTAACGTACAGAGACTGCTCCAGATTTACTTTTTACATTAGCATAAAAGTGAAATAATAAAAGTTTTTAAGCTTGATCTTGACACACTGACACCCTTCAGCTCTGGGCCTCAAAGGGCAGGACCAGCTTAAAGTCACCTCCATGTTTTGGTGGTGCATTTTCTCAAACACATTTTCTAATAATTTGCACAAAACAGTTGAAGTGTTAATATAATGTTAGCATTTCTCCAGTTAATGTGTGACCAATGTGTGTTAGCATTTTAATATTAGCATTATGCTTTCATCAAGATGTATCACAGAGGTACTGATGACTAAATCTGACTTTAGGTAAATTCTTTTTCAGACACATTGCCTGGTCCAGGAATCAATAAAGTTGTCTATCTATGCCACCATACTGTCTGTGCATTAAGGAAAGAAAAAGAAAGAAAGAAAGAAAAGAAAGAAAGAAAGAAAGAAAGAAAGAAAGAAAGAAAGAAAGAAAGAAAGAAAGAAAGAAAGTAGCAAAGGGGAAAGCACAAATTGAACTCACCTGCCGTGAAGCCGGTCTGTTTGTAACATGAACAAAGCCGCCAACATGGACCACACAATTAGTGTGGTCCATGTAATCAAACACACAGTACCAACAGGACTCAGTCAAAAAACTTATCCAACACTAAAGCTTACTGTAACACACTCTTACTAACCTGTCTTTGCCCAGACCTAAGCCTCTTCCTTAGGATCGCTACCGGCAGCAATTTAAATCTGTTTAGTCTGTGAGTCTGCCGCAGGCTCAGATAGTGACGGGACCGAAATCTGGCTTGGTTGCACAGCGATCTGCAGGGTCCAAAAATTGTTGGTGAGCACAAAAAGAAAAACTGCAAGAACTCATCCAGCGAGTTGGAGACTGTTACTGGTTCATAATACAAAGGTCTGATTTGTTACCTCCTGTAGCACAGAGGAAAGCTGGACGCTGATTCTTAAATCCATGGTGACGTCAGGGCCATGTCACAAGGACTCCCTGAGGTTCCCATGGGTGTTGTCCAGTGGAAGACCGGTATTTTGAATCAAACTAAATCTTACACTCAGGTGAGATTTGTAAGGCCTGATGGGGTTCTGGTGCTGTTTGATTGTTTTAGGCCTCTCTTCGTTCAGCCATGTGATGTGGTCCTAACAACCTAGAGAAGGCCTTGTGTGTTTCTGTTGCAGAGGAGGCTGTGAACCAACTGTGGTGCCACAGACTGATTTTCACAGTCAACAGACTTCTGGAGCCACCAACACATTTCCTGGAGTGCTGGATCAACTTGCTGGCTGACGGTTCCTGCTGGAACAGAGCACGCCTCAGTCTTCAGTGTCTGGGAAAGTCTAGACAGGTTTTAACGTTCTTTTTCATCAAACCAACTTTGTACTCTTGGTAAACAGTTCACTTGTTAATTTAGTAAACCAAGACAGGACACAACCTGTACACAGCCTCACATCTTTGGTCGGACCACACAAAGCGAGCCCTACAAACAAACTGATTGTTACTCAGTGAGTGAGTGACGTATATGAAAAAATGTAGAAACAATTAGTACAGGCGCCACACTCTGAAGCTACAGCTGGATAGAGCCAATGTAAGTATTACCAGGAGAAGGAGCAGTCCACCCTTACATTAAGACCGGCGTTAAGGTGAGTGCATGGAAGGAACATCTACCAGCGGCTGTGTGATGGTGGTGTAAATAAAAAATCCCATAAAATAGCATATTTATCCCTCTGTCTGGAGTATAAATTCTTCAGTATTTGAAGGGATACCCCGGCCCGCATCGATGTGGACACCCAGGGGCTGGATCCAGCATTTTTGGAGCCCGAGGCAAACCCTTCCTTTTACGTACTGTGTACAATGCTTACCTCAGACTCATTATCACCCTGCATCCCCTTCCTTCCTCATCAGCATCTTACTTTAGAACACACATTATCTATTATTGTTTTTATAAATATGTATTATTAACAAAAAATAATGCTCTCTTCTCAGTCTTACCGACTGTAGCTTTAAGGGCTCTGCACTTAAATCAACAGTTATTGCACACAAACCTGTAGACAAAGACAGACATGAATGCATATAATTATACACCCATTGTGTATGCTGTAACACCTTATTGGTAATAAATACCAATCAGTATGCAACTGTGATCTGCAATAATAATAATAACTAAGCTAAATTTCACAATGGACAAACCAGCTTGACGACACTCATGCTGAACGCTGGCACAAGTTGATCAGCACAGAGTTTAAAGGTTTGCCCACCATCTGGTCCTGCTGCTTTTTGGTCTTCATACACTTCAAATTTTCAAATCAAATTTATTTATTTAAAGCCCAAAATCACAAACATCGTTTGCCTCGGAGGGCTTTACAGTCTGTACAGTTGTGACACCCTCTGTCCTTAGACCCTCGAACCGAGTCAGGAAAAACTTAAAAAAAAAAACTCTTTCTGGGGAAAAAAAGAAGAAACCTGAGGAAGAGCCACAGATGAGGGATCCCTCTCCCTGGGACGGACAGACGTGCAATAGATGCCACATGTACAGAGAACATCATCATCAGTCATATATGGAGTTAAACATGGGTCGTAATAAACTGTAGATAAACTGAGTTGATGGGTTTAGTCCATGTGTGAAGGTATCACAGGTAATGGAAATGAGTCCATGAGTCCAGGTGCATCTCTAGATGTCCTCATATGGAGCTCTGGGCCACTCGACCTTCTCTCCACAACACAGACACAGATCATGTCCCCACCAGGCCAGTGAACCTCAGACAGATGGACCACAACCAGAATCAGTGAGGAACCTGCAAGACTGGAGAGAACAAAGAGGACCAGGGCTCCGGCAGTAACATGCACTTTACAGGACATAAGAGAGTATTCACATTAACCACTTTAACACTTTAACCAATTTAACTAACTTTAACCAGTTTAACCACTTTAACACTTTTACCAATTTATAAGCTGACTCCAGTTTGCACTACTACCATAATAAGAGTAGAGGAAGCAGAGAAAGAGGAAGCAGAGACAGAGGAAGAGGGAGAGGTGCCCGGTGCATCATGGGAGCCCCCCGGCAGTCTAAGCCTTATAGCAGCATAACTAAGGGCGAGCCTGTGCCCGCCCTAACTATAAGCTTTATCAAAAAGGAAGGTTTTAAGTCTATTCTTAAACACTGACACTGTGTCTGCCTCTCGGACCCAGACTGGGAGCTGGTTCCAGAGAACAGGGGCCTGATAGCTGAAGGCTCTGCCCCCTAGACTACTTCTGGAAACCCTGGGAACTACAAGTAAGCCTGCGTTTTGGGAGCGCAGCACTCTAGTCGGATGATAAGGAGTTATCAATTCATTAAGATATGATGGTGCCAGACCATGTAGAGCCTTATATGTGAGGAGAAGGATTTTAAAATCCACTCTAAATTTTACAGGGAGCCAATGCAGAGAAGCCAATACTGGAGTAATATGGTCTCTTTTCCTGGTTCTAGTCAGCACCCGAGCAGCGGCATTCTGGACCAGCTGTAGAGTCTTTAACAACTTGTTTGGGCAGCCTGATAAAAGTGAATTACAATAATCCAGCCTGGAAGAGACAAATGCATGGACTAATTTTTTGGCATTGCTTTGGGACAGAAAAGTGCCTAATTTCTGCGATGTTGCGCAGACCTTGAAATATGCTTAATATGGGTGTCGAAGGACATATCCTGATCAAATAAAACACAGAGGTTCCTTACAGTGGTGCTGGAGGCCCAGTTAATGCCATCCAGCAAGGCTATCTTAGGAGAAAACGTGTTCCTCAGGTGTTTTATCTGAGTTCAACAGCAGGAAATTTCTTGTCATCCAAGCCTTTATATATTTAAGGCAGGCCTGGAGTTTCAGGAGCTGATCAGTTTTGTCTGGCTCCACTGATAAATATAATTGGGTGTCATCAGCATAACAATGGAAATCTATGGAGTGCCTCCTGATGATATTGCCAAGGGGCAGCATATACAAAATAAATAGAATTGGACCTAGCACTGAAACCTTGTGGAACTCCATGACAGACTTTAGTATGCACAGAGGATTCATTATTATATTATACACTTGAAAACAACCCTGACGTCATTTTCAGAGAGGGTGACAGGTGTGGAAGGTGTTTCATCTAAATGTTTCCCCTGATGTTGAGATGGATGCAGAGATGGTCTTGCTTGTCCATGTGGTCAGTATCATACTGGTGTTTATCCCCTCCACCTTTTCCCTGATGTTTACTCTGATGCTTATATTTGAAAATCTCAATCAGCCAGGTAGCTGAGTCAGCAGGGCGAGAGTGGTGTGTGAATAATATGTAGTATAAAGCACTTTGAGAAGTCAGAGGACTAGAAAAGTGTTTTACAACTGCAGTCCATGTACCATTACTTGTAGTCATATGAGTATCTATGAGTGCACACAGCCCACAGTGTCGGCTTGAATTTTTGTCAGGGCTTCAGTGGTATAGATTTCAAGATTTCAAGGATTTATTCTCATTACACAACAATTTACATCAGCAATCATTGGTAATGAAATTCTTAAATCCCAGGCTCCCCAAACAATGCTAAAAAAATATTAACGAGAATAGAGACACTCAACAAGAAAAAAATAGATTAAGAACATAAAAACTATAAAATTAAATTAAACATAAATAATAAACTAGAGTAAAAAAATAAATAAAGACCTTAAAATATAAGTTATACAAATAAAATATAAACTATAAATATAAACTAAGTATTATACAACTAACAGATATATACAATAAAATATACATAGCAGAAGTGGTGGGTTATTAAGAAGTGGTGTTGCTGTGAACACAGTTTAAAAGTCTTATGACCTGCAGGATGAAGCTTCCCTGAGCCTGGTTCTGGTTCAGCTCGATCGAATGCTGCAGAACCGTCGAACCAGCCAGACGGCAGCAGGCAGAACAGTTTGTAGCTGGTTGTGACTGGGGTCCTTAATGATTTTGGTGTAGCCTTCCTCCTACACCGCTGGTTGTAGAGGTCCTCCATGGACGGCAGCTCCGTCCTGCTGCTGATGTGCTGAGCAGCTTTCACCTCCCTCTGTAGAGCCTCACGGTTGAGGAGCAGCTGCCACAGCAGGTGGTGATGCAGCCAGTCAGGATCCTCTCTATGGGTCACCTGTAGAAGCTGCAGAGGATCCTGGAGTCCATGTTGATCCTGCTCAGAGACCAGTCAGCAGATCTGATGATGGTGCCGGAGCTGTTGGGGGGGGGGGGTGCAGCGTTGCTTTTGCACCTCCACAGCTGGAGAGGTGCTCTCAAAGTGGGCATAAAAAGTGTTCAGCTTGTCAGGCAGAGATGCAGACATCACCTCAGCACTGCTGATCTTGCTTTTTGTAGTCCGTATAAGAGAGATTTTTAATCCGGCTGACGACATGCTCTGTACTAATCTGTTCATGGGGTTATGGTAAGGGTTAGTTAGTTAGTACTTTTTGTTCAAGTTCAACTCAGCTAAATTGTTCTGAATCTATTCATTCATATTCATTTCAATTATGTCTGCTGATGATATGGTAAAAGCTTTGTTTCTATCTGCATATGACAATGGTCAATAACAGCCCGAGAAAATAACTCCTGTACTATATTTCCATTTTATTCCCATTTTTTTCCCATTACAGCCCATAAATTCCTGTAAATTTCCAAGGACAGTTTCCATTGGAATGGAATGAGTGAAGTTTTCTTCAACAAAATATTTTTTAAACAACCTTTAAGTGATGATATGTTCAGCTGTTGTCAGTAAAAGTAAAGAGTAATATATGAAATAAAAAAATCCACTGTGAAAACAGCCTAAACATGAAAAAAATAGAAGTAAAATATGTAGTCAACTATTGGTCAAACCCAGCATCAAATGTACTTTGGTTTGGTCCCTGATTTGCTGCTGAATCTGGCTAGGTAGGAGATGACATGTGTTTAAGGGGAGGGAACTACACAGACTTTACAATATATAAAGATGCAACGAGAAACTATTTAACATCAAGACATCAACAGCAACAAGACATCACAGGTCAACTGCTTTTACAAGGCAAAGATGAACAGCAAACACCGTAAGTATATTTCATACCTACACTTTTACTCAGGGTATTGTATTTGAAAAACCAGCAGGGCAACACATTATTCTCTTAATATGACCACTGTTTTAATGTATATTACTGTTTTTATTATATTATTCATTCCTGTTTAAAAGAAAACTTTCTCTCAAACATCACATTTAAGCCTCCACCTGGTCTGCAACTGTTAATTTACTATATTTGTTCATTTTGTAATTTTAGCCTTCACACACCATATCTGTGGTTTTACAAATAATTTGGCTTTTTGACATTTTGCAGCATCTCATTATTTATATTTCTTATATTTATAATCAAATAAAGCTATTATTTGATAAGTTTGTTTAAGCATGCATGTAAATGTTAAATTTTTTTCTTTGTCTTGATTGCTTTACATGTTTGTGAAAAAATCTTTCACTTTTTATATTCTGACTCACTTTTTGCTGTTATTATCTTGAGACAACTTATAAAAGTGTTTTCTACTGTGACTACACTTTTTAAGACAAATTCAAAAACAAACATTTCCAGTACTTCATCTTAAATGATGATTTCTAAGATAGACATCACCATTTGTCAGCTTTCATTATTCAACAACTAACTCTACTGATGTCTTGATTAATTATTTAACTGACTGAAGTTTTGTAATTATTTGGACATAATTTTGTTCAAACAATTCATATAACAAAATATACAGACAGCTATGAAATACTTTACATCCTCCAGTTGGTGGTAAAACTGTGCTACTGCAGTTTCTATTCATTTCCTGAAGTATTTACATGTAGCTCAGTCTTAATTCTTGCATAGTTGGATTTTTTTTGTTTTCTATTATTTATATTTATTGACTTGTGGTGGATGAGTAAACCATGAGGTGGCAGTATAATTAAAATAGCTTTCAAACAGTGCTCTTACAAGGAAACAGAAAGTTAGCTATTCAGGCCAAAAATAAATCTTTTGATATATTTTTAATCTTCAAGTTTCGATTCTTCCCTGAGACATTCATGCCTTATGCACTTCCCAGGTGGTTAGTTATATTATTGCTGTCACAAGAGAAGTTAAAAAAAACAAACCACAAAAACTTGTCTTTCCCGGTTTATATTTAGCATATCATTAGAATGGTTTGACCTCTGCAGAGGTAAAGAGAGATCCTTATATCAGAAATAAATCCATTTATATTAAGAAGTAAGAAATAGAAATTGTAACCATAAGTCAAATTATAAGACATAAAGAGAGCTGTATCATCTGTATATAGAAAAATGACACAAACACACTGCTTGTAGATAAATGAGGCACAAATAAAGCTGTAAACAGCAATAAGTGGGTCCAAACACATCATTTTGGCTCATGTAGATTAGATAACCTTTAAAGCATAAGATTCACCCTGTGAAGGAGGATGCACTTGGTAAGGTTCCCGAGCTGGTTTCGAACCTGTGACTTTGGAGTGACAAGTCATGTGTGTTCAACCACAGGGCGTCGGGACAGCACAGTTCTTTATTCAGCTGCAATAGATGCTAAATATTGACAGAGTTCTCCATACAATCAGTTTATCCACCCTCAGTGTCCTCAGTACAGTATTTTACTAGTTTCCTGTAAAACCTAATGATTATGTGTCATTGTGCTGGGGATCAGTATGCCGTGGTGAACTTGAAAACATTTTTATGAAATATTTTGAAAATATTTTATTCCAGGTCACCAGTAGCAAACTGACAACAAAATAATTATTGCAAGTAATTAGCTTTTTGTAGCTTACAGCTAAGTATTTTGCAGGATAATAAAGCAGTAGTAGTTATTGAACTGGAAAGAAAACACAAACGTTTAATCTAATTAGTCTGGACTTGAGTATACAGAGGCAACATAAAGAACCTCCCAGCACCATTTCTACCATCACTGTATGTTTTTAAATTATACTATCATATTTTACATCACATTTTCTCAGTGTTGTATTTACAGCTTGTGACTTTATCCAGATGTTTTTTAGCTAACTGGGAAAAAGAGAAAATATTCCTAACTCAAACGCAGACATACATAAAGATGAATATACTCTGTTGTGTGATGATGTTAGTGGCAATTTACCGTAATTTATATTTTACGTTTTTACTGATTCATAACAGATGTTTGAATTTAAACTGCATCTATTTTGACTTAATTATGATAATGAGCCCAAGGTAAGATAGATTTATTAGTTTTTCAATACATTGAAATTACTTTCCTACTAATGTTTGGCGTTGCATTGTTCACTTGTTCACACACAATTTGAAACTAGTGTATATGTATATGTGTGTGTGTGTGTGTGTGTATGTATGTGTCTGTGTGTGTGTGCACGTGTGGGTGTTTGTGTTCATGGCTGATGCCGGTTTTTAAAATATCAATCATGTCTGTTTAAAATTTTCTAACAGAGGAATCAGAGCTGAGGATTTTGCTCTTGGGGAAGACCGGTGTTGGGAAGAGTGAAGCGGGAAACATCATCCTTGGAAAGAAGAGCTTTGAGGCCAAAATGTCTTCAGGCATCTGTGACACAAAAATGTCAGAAGGAGACGAGAGAGTTTGGTGGAAAAACTCTGGCTGTTGTTGATACTCCAGGTCTGTTTCACACCAAGAAAAGTCCTGTAGAGGTGGTGAAAGAGATCCTAGAATGCAACATGTTGATTTCGCCCGGTCCTGATGTGCTGCTCTTGGTGCTAAGAGCAGATGAATTCTCAGAGCTAGATAAAAACATACTGACAGCCTTCCAAAAGACCTTTGAAAATGCAAAAAAGCACACTATTGTCTTGTTCACCCATGGAGGTCAGAGAGATATTAAGGGCTTAATTAAGAGCCATTGTGCTCTCGGAGAGTTCCTCAACTCATGTGAGGGATACCATGTCTTTAACGATAAGTTTGACAAGACAGACAAGAATGGGCCTGAAGTGACCGAACTGTTGAACAAAATCATCAACTTGGTCGAGAAAAATGAAAGCAGCCCATACACCAATAAAATGTTTGAAGGCGCTGCAAAAGTCTTTGCAGAAGCAATGAAACAAGCCAGGTACTATTAAGGTACCTTTGAAAGATAATCCCGAAGAGAAAGTATTAGATCTGATGTACAGCTTGGGTGTCTACAAAGGTAGATGAACTGGAACAAATTCCAGGGATGGGACCTGTCCTTAAGTACCTGAACGACAAGGCGTATGAGCTCATCATGAAACAGTAAATCTGAGTAGTCAGAGCTCATCAGACCAGACCTAAAAAACACAGGGAAAATCAGAATGGTGGAGGGGTGTAAATTTATTCTTTATCAATATACTGTTTATAAAATGCAGAGATTCGAGATTCACTGTGCTATATTCATGATTTGTGGACAGTTGATACATGCAGCGATTATTCAACACTGATTGTTGGTTGAGTGAATAATGACCATCCTCTCTCAGCAGAAAAGGAGACAGTGGTGTTATAGTCTCTACTGTCAACCCACACAAGGGTCAAAGTCCTGTTTTTGTCCACCTCAATTTTAGAGATTTCTTTCATTTCAGCTTTTGCCTCCCAGACTACATTCAGACTGCAAATACAAAATGATTAATGAGAAAACATGCAAACGTAAAAATGATTCACGATGAGATGAGTGCATCAGCAGTACAGAGGTTTAGAGGTTTACATCCTGTGTCTTAGTTATACTATCAGTATATACAGATGGACTGAGGGTTCAGTTTATTCAGTCCACAAAAAGCCATGTACTCTGCTCGTGGCTTCTCTCTGAATGTAACCCAGAGGTGTCAGTGATTCGCTTCATCTATCAGCTGCATTTTATCAACATTTTTACTGTGTTCACTTGTTGTTTGTGCAGTGGGTGGTGGGAGTGGGCTGAACTTTTGTTTCTTTACTTCTCATATCTCAGTTGAAACTATCCAGCATAAATACAAAAATCATAGAAAATGTGTAAATCAAAGGACATCAGAACATGTTTGTGGTATTTCTGATCAAACCTTTATATGGGGAGCTTTGAACGAACAGCGTCAATGTTCATTTTGTGTTTGGTTATGATTTCTGTATATCCCTGTAAATAAGTCTTTGTGATGAAAGATTTCCATCAACCATTTACTTTTTTTTCTGATTTTCTTGGATAGCACTTAAATTTTGTTTTTGTATGATCCTGACAGTAATCAGTAATCATTGTTCACTTTATGTATTTTTACTTTTACTCAGTGTGTCTCTGACTTGATTTTGATGGAGTGAATTCAAACTCCAGGGTCATTTTTCATTCCCTGTGCATCCCTGGTGTTTTTATCATATGAATAAATTGAAATATGTCTAATCTACGTGTATGATGCCCATTATTGTACAATTGTAAATTATATGAAATTACATTTAAATTCACCACATTGTGTTCATCTATAGGAGAACAACTACACTTGAAGTTGATTTTAAACATCACATCACCATAAACAGAAGCTGACTAATAACCAGGCAGCAGAAACACAGACAGCCTCTGACTTCTCTGCAGAAAACTTCCAGGCTGAGAAGCATCTGTAGAAATTTGAGTACAATCACATTTCAAACCACCTCCAAATATAAGCTTGAATATTTTGATTTGATTTATGCTGTCCAGACTTTCTAGAATAATTCAGGATACAATCTGGATCTGCCAAGAAAAAACAGATCTGGGCTGGCAGTCTGAACAAAGCCTCAGTGTAGGAAAAGACATGAGAAGGTGCAACCAGACACTTGTAACTGCTCTTCTTATTCTTTGTTTTACTTCACTTTACTGTTGATAGCTAATTCAGCATATTTTAATGGATTAAAAGGAGGTACCTGCAGTTTCATCTCCAGGATGAAAGTTTCAGTGTTTCAGAGTTTTAAGGAAAGTATCTGTTCTCAAGTGTGACTTTATCATCAGGTTCATGTGGTGACAACAGATCAAAGGTGGACAAAGCAAAGAGCAGTCCAGGTGATTGGCTTTGGTTAATTAATTACCATAATTAAATAAATTAACATAACATTGATTAATTTAGCCTAACTGTGCTGTGTATTGATCAGTTCATGGAGCTGACCGCGGTGCTGAAGTTGCAGACTTTGTTATTATTGCATCTTTTTCAGTCAGTGCCGCCATTCTGTCAGTTTTGTCTTGGATAATATTTCTCAAATAATAATAATATTAATAATAATAATAATAAAAATACATCTAGATGGGTCAGTAATGCTATTGAAGGAAGGATGGGGTGAAGGATAAGAAGTTCTTCATTGTCAGATCGTACAATATTATGAAACAATCAGCAGGATCTGTGCCTTGCTATGCATTGAGAGATGTTTCTGTTCATCAGCACAAGTAACGAGTTTTAAATCCTTCATTACACATCGGTTTACCTTCTCTTTTCCATGACCTTTCATAATCTCTGTTCTCCATCTTTCTCCTGATCAGCTCATTGCTCTGACTTGGATTGTGCTATTAAAGATAAAAAAATTATGTTAAAGGGAACATGATGCTGTGATATTGCTGCACAGATACCCAGACTTTTAAAAGGTATATGTTGTTTGAATAGTGGAGACATTAATATAAAAAAGATCTTTCACCCTTCTCGTAACCTGCCAGTCAGACTCAGTGTTTTAAGACAGAAGCAGAGATGAAGACATTGCCACTTCGAGCAACTCATCTGAACGGTGTCTCCTGATGACAAGGAAGTCGATCAGGTCCAGGAACAAAGCAGGCGATGGTCCAGAGCAGGTTGGTGACGACTGGAGAGGCAGTTGGCAGCTTGGAAAGACGGCATCAGGGGCAGTAAGTGTAGCCGGCCCAACTTGCACCTTCGGTAAAGCCGAACCTGAACTCTCTACAGACAGACCTACAGAAAGAGTCAGGATGGACTCGCCTTGCAGAACCTGTTGAATTGCCAAAGTCATAGTTCTAGTAGAGCTCCTGTACAAGGAAGCAGGTAGGCATGAGAAACCAGCAGGTTTCAAACCTCCCGAGGAAGAAACTCATCCCCCTTTGTAGATGAGAATCCCACAGAAGAGGAGGGAAGAAGCCATTTGATTGGGCAGAAGCACACTCACAGCTAACCTGTTATGAAGAGGATGTCGGGTGTTTGGATCAAGTGAGCACCTTGTAAAGGGAACAAACACTCGTCAAAGCCTCCACAGCTTCAGGGAGGGTTTCCAAGTAGGAGAAGTGTGAGACTATCAAGAGTTTTGTCTCTGTGCTCAGCGTACTTCATAAGAGGTGATGTTAGTCCTCCACAACATGTGTTTCCTGCTGTTGGCACCGCTGCTAAAATCTTTTGTGGCTCCAATGGGAGCTGTGTGAAGTCTCAGTTTTGTCCTCAAGTGATGTCATTTGAGTCAGTGTCAGCTGGAGACAACAAGTTTGGCTCCTCCTCTCTGAGGCTCCAGGCTGTTATTTGCATGACCTTTACAGTGCATGTACAATATGTAAGTATGAATTTACCTGCTCCAGACTGCAGGTCTATATGTGGACATGGCTGAGTGACAGGTTTCTCTTTGGAAACAGTTCTCTGTACCTGTAAGGACTTTACTTCATGTACTCAGCCTCCTGATTTGTGCCTGCAGCTGCATTTTCAGTTCTGATCTGTGACTGGTCAGATTTGGGCTGGGAACAGGTGATGTGGATTTCAGGGGAGGGAACTAGAAACTGGCTGTAATAAAATGATGAGGAGAAATTAGAATAGTCAGAAGAAGACATCCACAGTGACAAGACTTCACAACTCTACTGCCTTTGCAAGACAAAGATGACGAGTGAAGACAAATTACTGAGTGGTGAGTATTTTTCTTTAACAGCACTAATACTGCCTGTATGTTTGTCTTTATGGCACAATAATCCTTTTTCCAATATAAACTAGTTTATCAGGCTTGATGCATGATGTTTGCCAGCTCACATAATTAGTAATAATTAAACTGTTTAATACTGAATTTCTATTCATTTGACTGAACATCTAAAAATATCAGATTTGGTATTTTGTTTTTTAGTCCCATTTTGCACAGTGTAAGAGATTTGTTTTGAAATGAACATTTACTTCATCTTAAACATGTTTGCCAGAACTGGATTATGTTGAACTGGATCACCTCTTTTAACAGCCTGTGTGTATTTCCCAGATATTCTGTTTGCCTTGATGACTTGACAAACAGCTAACTTTATGTTCTGGTTAAAACTTGACTTGTTGTGTTGGATTTTTTTGTTAAATCTACAAAAATTAGATTTAAGAGAGACTAATTAAACATCATTTGGTAAAAGACAGTCAGAAATGTTTTGGGACTTTTATGGAGCAGCAGCAGAAGCTTACTGGAGGTCAGTGACGTGGTCTGAGAGCTGCTGTGATGTGTTCAGGTTTCTTGGTTTCTGTCTAGCAGCAACTTTTGTGAAAGAGTTGCAGGTGTCTGAAAGTTTTTGGGGAGACCAAAAAGCAAAGATTAGTTCAGTCTGATTCTCTTCTTAAGATTATAAAACTCAGACTTAATTTGATGTGGCTGTTAAAAGTTCAAGATTACAAGATGATTTCTGGCTTATTCTTTTGGTTTTCAAAGGCAGAAAGTGGAGATGAGGGATAGTTCAGCCTCATCAGTCTGATTTATTCAGTTACCTTGCAGAGAACTGAAACAGACTGTAGTCACTTCATCCTGAAGCACCAAGAGTTCAGTCAAGTTTTCTGTCCAGTGGGATCATACGGTCAACTGTGTCAAAGGCAGCACTTCAGTCCAACAAGACTCCTGAATCTGTTTCTCAGTAAAGATCCTTCACAACCTTAATTAGAGCTGCCTCAGTACTGTACTGGTGCTCAGTACAATTTGAGGTTAAAGACTCCTCAGCTGCTGTATTTTACTTACAAAGGGAAGCGTTGATATCGGTCTGCAGATGGGAGTCACAGATGTGTCCAGAATACTCGTTTCTTAAAAGAGCCTCGATGCAGTTTTTAGAAAATGACCTACTGCTGACTATCAGCTGTAAATCTGAAAACATTTTTAAACAGACTTGTTGGTCGAGAATCAAGATGGCGGACAGACCTGCACACTTTCTTTGGAGATCTGTCATCAAGAGCATCAAATCTTCTTTTCTTTTTTTATTTTACACATTTCTTCCATGTTACTGTAGATGGAGAATGTTTTTTTCATGACATTGACTTTTTAATGGCCGATCTATTACCGTTAATTTTATTACTGGAAAGGTAAGAGAAGTCATTGCATTTGTGAGTGGAAAGGAGTTCAGATTTACATGGTTTGAAGGATTGGTTAGCCTAGTAATGGAGCATCATTTTAAGAATAAGAAATATGTTGGACATGATAAACAGACAGAACAGGCAGACTGTTAATGTGAAGTGTTTGATGAGTAAACTGAGGGGAACCTTTGTTGTTTGTTCGAATACTTCATGCAGAGTTAATGAGACTAATGTAAAGGCGGTGTGGAAATCATCACAATAAATAGTAGTAAGTAAGTAATAGTAAGGTACAAATTTTAATGAACAAAGCAAACAATTATTTAACAGGATGTGAAATGTAAACTGACATTTCAGTCCCAATAAATAACAAACTGTATGACCTCCATGACAGCAGGACCTGACGGCATCAGTCTTATCCTGGGGTGCCCAAAAGTTACCCAGCACCATCTAAAGTCACTGAAATAAACCTACAAATATAATAATTATTACTCTATAATATGATATATACCATTCTGCATAATGAACACTTTTATTTTTGGTGCTTTAAGTACATTTTTATTTTGTACTGAATTATTCTTCTTTCACAGCTTTAATGATCTGATTTCTTCTTCATCGCTGATTTCTGTGTAATATTTTCCAACAGAGTTGAAGATTGTCCTTCTCGGGAAGGTTAAAGCTGGGAAGACCTCTGTCATGAAGACCCTCCTGAGCAGCTCAATACAAAACAAGACATTCGAAGACAAATGGACTGAAAACTGTGAGAGGGAAGAAGTGACGATCGGAAGTCAAAAGTTGGTGATTGTCGACACTCCAGGATTGTGCAGTGCAGAACGAGACAACAACGAGATCGTGAAGGAGATCAAGAAAAGTATCTCACATGCTGCTCCTGGTCCTCACGTGTTCCTGTTGGTGCTGAAATTGGGCAGATTTACAGTAGAAGAAAAGGTCATGGTGACTACTATCAAGCAGATCTTTGGTGAAGATGTCACAAAGCACATTCTAGTTTTGTTCACCCATGGAGGAGATCTGGACCCTGGACAAACCATAGAAGATTTTATCAAAGGCAACGATGATCTCTCAAAGTTTGTCGCTGAATGTCAGTGGAGACACCACGTCATTGAGAACACAGACCACAGTCGGTCTCAACGCTTCAAGCTCCTGGAGAAGATTAACACCATGGTTCTGGAAAATGGAGGAAGTTACTACAAAAACTGTAAAACTGTATTGAAGAAGAAAATCGCTGTGGCTATTGGCGGCTCTGCTGTAGCTGGAGCAACTCTCGGAGGAGCGATTGGTCCTAATGCTGGGAACGCAATTGGAACTGCAGTGGGAGCTACAACAGGAGCTTTAGCTGGAGGTGTGATAGGATTTTTAGGGATAGTTGCAGTTGAAACCAGGGGTAAGACAATGCTTGATACAGTGAATTTTTATTATTTCTTGCGTGTCTCCGCAGGTCCGAGCCGAAATCCACCCACTGCATAACCAAAAAGATGGGTAAGGGGCTGAGTAGAAATGATGATTTTTATTAATTTGATAATGTCAGTTGATTTGTTACATCACAATACAGTCAAATCATTTAGTTTCCAGGTGAGAAATCATGTTTAAATGTGAGGCAGGTCTTTAAAACGATTATTGCGCTTCATTAATCTCAGTAATTACTGAAATTATTTACTCATGTAGTCAAATGTTATCAGCAGTTTCATGAAATTACATTTATTTCAGTTCATTTGGTCTGTAGTTTTCAGAGAAAAGTGAGCGAATCGTTGTTAAACAGCACCGATCAGGTCTCAGGTTTGATCTGTCGACCGCAGATATGTCAGTCAGCTGTAAATATTTAAAGCCAAAAGTTTATCACCTGCAGCCTGTTTTCATTTCTTGATGATGAAACTCCACCGACGTCACATCGAGGAAACGAAGATCTTTTACTGCCTTCGAATGAACTGTGGTGGTGGTGTCACTGTTTGATGTATTGATAATGACATTTAAACAATCTTTTACTGATAATAAAGATGATCGACCTTCCTCCAGACTGCGTCATCATTCAGATTAACGTCAGTGATCCTGGTTTATAACTCTGATCTGTGTAAAGGTTGGTGATAAAAGAAACTACTGTCTGTAGCTGGTGAGGGAGTCTGAGTTCACCAGAACCATAAAAACATAAAGTCCCTGGCCAGTGAAAAAACAAAGCCCACGTGACAGGTGTGTGTCTGAGCTGCAGCAGAAAGTATGTGCAGAGCTGTCAGAGAGGGCAAAGTTATTATCAAATTATTATCATTATTTTATGATTTATTTTTAAATCAGCTTCTTTCTATACACCCACATTTAAACAGCTGATTAAAATACATTAATGTCAAGAGAAACTTTTGACTTCACTGCAGATTGATTCTTTAACATACAAAACAATCAGTCTGTAAGATTGCATCGCTGTGATTGTTGTGCATATTCAAGTAAAACTAAGTCTCAAAGAATCATTTTTCATGATATTGAGATTTAAAACAGAAGAAACACACATAAACAGAGTTCAGGTAAAACCAGCAGAGAGAGCGGAGTCGTTAGTTTTCGTGGTTTTAAATCGTAGTGAGGGTTGTAAAATGTTCAAAGTCTGTGCAGTTTTCTCAAATTCACTGTTTGTTTGTGGGATTTCCAGCATTAACCAACAACTTGAACAGGCTGAATAATTACTGTGGGTCTGTTTTAATGAAGGAGTGATGTATGATGGGAAGTTGCCTTATAAATGAACACAAACCAATGCATGTCCCGTCTTCCTGTTAGAAAGGCCCAACCAGCCTCTTTATAGAAGATGCTCTGATGAGGAGAGTCACCGTGAGCAGAAACATGATGAACCAACGTCAGCAGTCTCTTCTTAACGTGACTGTTCGTGTCTCCTCAGCCGGTTTAAATTTGATCACTGCGCTCCGTCCTGAAGGCACAAACGTTTATTTAGAGGTATTTCCCAGCATTTAAACTGTGACAGAGTTCATGTGTTCACAGAGAAAAACAACCCAGAAGGTGGGAGGACGAACAGAAGAGGCGCCAAACAGGCGAACACAAATTACATCCAAACAACGTGAAGACGACAACACAACAGCAGCACAGCCAATACACAGATACACTACAGAAATACACATTTTTCTATTGTTTGCTCATTTAAGATGATTTACACACAAATTACAGATCCTTTATTTAACTTGGACAAAAAGATTTATACCTGCTTTTATTCAAAAACTACACGCTGATTTAAAATAAAGACAAACTACAAAGGTCAAAGGACAAAAAGGTTGTTTAAGATGTTCTTTATGTGAAACCTCGATCAGGAAGCTAACTGATCAAACATGCAGTGGAGTAAAACTATACACAGCATAAAATGGAAATACTCCAGTAAAAGTACTTTGAGTAAATGTACTCAGTTACTTTCCACCGATAACAGAACATTTGTTGTCACATGAGGAGAAAGTGTGTTTGATGAGATGCTGCCCTCTGGAGGTTAAAGCAGAAAACACACTTCATCTCAAACTGATCAGTCAAGCTTCAGACGACAAAATATTTTAAATTTTTATTCTCATAAACACTTGATAGTATTCTACTAATGACTATACCAATAACTATACCATACATTATAATACATGATGATATGATGAGGTTTTCTTACGAACAAGCTGTTAGACATGCTGATAGACTCATCTCATGACAAACTGCAGCAAAGCACCTGTAAATGGTCATTTTAAACTTTGAAGTTTATTTCATTTAAACAGGACTTTAAAAAGCAAACAGGTTTTGGACCAAAGTGCAACATACAAGTATGAACATACAAATATATTTGTCACATTTATGATGTGGAAAACATCTAAATCTAAAACTTGATTAACACAAAAGAAAAATCACTAGCAGACTAACGATGTCTGACGCCGGCCTTTTTATGAACGAGACAAAGACAACATGCTGCGGTGGATTTAAGGTCTAAGATTCATGTCGGGAAGAGACTGCGGCGTCATGGCCACCTGTCCTGGTGTTTCTTCTTCGTTGGTTTTCAGTGTGATCCCTCTTTGTTCTGATTAACCCTCCAACACACTTGTCTGTAATCAAATTCATCCATCTGCTCACCAATCAGTTGACCTTTATGTACCGACCTCCTTTTCCTTTCTTCTGTGTTGGTTCATCTGTTTTGTTCATGCTTCAGTTTCATCATGTTCATGAGTTTTTTTTTTTTGTGTACTTGAATTTTATTAATTAAAATGATTTTAAAAATCATCCTGAAATGAAAGGGGGTGCCAAAGTAAGGTTAGGGGTTGAACGAGTAACCTGATTGGTTTAGATTTTGCTTTTGTCATAGCTCACCTCACAGTCTCGCTTCTTTACTGTTCCTCCTCTGTCCACCAGATGCCCTCACACTCCTCAGTCAAGTTCCTGCAGCTCCTCTGCACTGCGATCGTCTCTCTTTCTTCACCTTAAGAAGTGAAAAGTAGCAGGTATGTTCGGGTTCCCTGAGATTATTTTCATTTATGGTGCTTTAGAGACACAAAATCTCTAAGAGGTGACCAGTGACCTCCAAACCAAAGTACAGCATCTATGTTCACATCAGCTGATAAAAACCATGTCTAAAATCTTTTATATATTTTGAATGTGTAAACATGAAGATAAAAGAGCAGCAGCCAGTTGAACAGCGTTTTAAAACACGGATTGATCTATGAGAGGAGCTTTTTCTTAGCTTTGGGCTTGTGTTGTTTTAAAGGGGATGGTTATAGCACATTATCTGGAATAGTAAACACAGAGGAGAGGCTGAGGAGGAAACGAGGTGCAGGTGGGGAAGAAACACGTAACCTAATACTGGCTTAAAACCTGAAGGTAACTCAGTAACTCTCACAGAGACCTGTCGATGTTCAAAGGTTAGATGATGAGATGAACAAAAGTGCATATATGACATTTCTTTACTTTTATTTATTTAAGTGTAACCTCACCCTCAGGTTATCCAATCTTGATAAATGCAAAAAAAAAAAAAAAAACGGGGCCCAGATATCATCAGTTCACATTATGTTAGAGGGCTAATGTTAGCGGGCTAATGTTAGCGAACACTGGAACATTTGGAAAACAAAGTGTTTGATCACAGTATCGTATCATTTAGTTTACAGCTCAGAAACATGAGACATCCAATCAGAACAGAGTCCTTCCTGATGGAAAACGATGATGTCAACACATCTACGATTTTTTCTGCTTATTGACACCAAATTTCAATATTTCCTGCCTTCACTTGAGTTTTCTGCACTTTTTTGCTTCATAAAGCTGTTTCTGGTTTTAGACAGCAGAAGTAGCTAAACAAAAGTGTGGCTAACGTTAATGTTTCCTGGCCTGAACACTTTTTTGCTAACGCCATGAAATAAATGGGTGGAATCTAACTTCTTATCTCTGTAACTGACTAACTAATATTAATTTAATCATTTACTTTAGTCTTGACTCTAAAAAGGAATAAAAAGGATGCTAATGCTGCTAATGCATGCCATGCATGTAACATGAGTTGGAGCAACAAGTTAGCTTACTTGGTATTTCTGTTGTTTTGGAAGATTATCCTTGATTTGCTTACTTCAGTCAGACTGGGCGTCTTTTCATAAAACTTGCTGACTGATGGTTTTCCTATTTCTGTTAATGTCCATGCTGGTTTTGCAATGCTGGAGTAATTTTGATAAAATATGTCAAAAATGATGTGATGTCTCCTCTTTGTTATTTCACTCAGTCCATCTGAGTTGAATGTTGCTGAATTAATGAATTTAACTAATATAATGCTTGTTGTTGTGACATAAATGATGCCTTCACTCTTTATTGTACCAGAGGTGTATATTTTAGTTTGTAGTTTGTCACTTATTTAATTGTTACATTAATGCACATTTTTACAAATTTGTTAGTTTTGCCCATTTTTTCCTGTTGTGGACAATTTCACATTCTTTAGTCACTATTTTGCATGTTCATTTTCTTGACTTGTGTATTACTTCTTGTGTGTACCAAGTACTTACATTTAGACATTGTAAGTTGTTGATGATTAATACTTTTATATCTTGTTTAAATATGTATGTTTTCAGCTACTTGTGTGCACATAATAGTTAAATGTTTTTTCTGTCTTTGTTCAGCTTTATTTCCTTGTTTTTAGCTGTTTGTCTGACATCCTCCTGTAAATTCTTGTCTGTAACATTAAAGACTCAAACCTGGAGTCAAATTCCTGATTCTGACAAATAAAAACTACTCTAATAACATATAACACAGAATGATGAACAGCATGATTTGAGTGCTGTCTAATTTGAGTACATATAGTACAAACACAAATACACAGAAAACACACACACACACACACGTTTCAGTTCAACAGAAGGATTTTATTTGTGTATTTCTGTGAACGGTTTTCAGTGTGTTGACAGATATTTGGCGTCTCACTCAGCCACCTGAGTTTCAGAGCTGACCTCCTCACCGTCGACGATCTCTTTGGTTACGATCACCACTTTACGAGTTGTGGTTGAAGTCGACGCAGATGGGCTGGAAGAAAACACACAAACAAGAGTCCTGTTAGCTCTCACTACGTATCAATGTAAAATGAATATGGTACCCTATCTTTTACCTGATTCTTCGGCCAAAATGAGCTTCGTAATACTGATTTTGAATTACTTTCCTAAAATAGATACATCCCAGTATCATCCCAGTTTGGACCGGTCCACTCACGTGAACAGCTCTCCGTCCAGTAGCCTCCTGTACTCGGCGATCTCCATCTCCAGTCTGGTCTTGGTGTCCAGCAGCATCTGGTACTCATGTCCCTGGCGCTCCAGGTCGGCCCTCAGCTGGGCCAGCTGGTTCTCCAGAGCCACCACCTGCCTCTGGTAACTGGCCAGCATGTTGGCGTAGCGGCTTTGAGTGTCAGTGAGGGTTCCCTCAAGAGACGCTTTCTAAAGGGGAGAAGAATCAGTGGTAGGAGATTTACAACCTGTTCAGATCCACATGAAAAAAGACAAAGAAATAGTAAAAACCCACCATGCTGAGCTGTGCTTGGAGCTCGATCTCCAGGCCCTGCAAGGAGCGTTTGACCTCTGTGACCTCTGACCGTGACGACTGAAGAGACTCTGTGCTCACGGCAACCTCTTTATTGAGCTCATCAGTCTAAAAACAACACCAAAAAAAAACAAAGATGAAATTTCACATCTGAGGAGGAGACATGAGTGTTTTAAATCTGCTCATAAATCAACATGTATGCAGATGACACTCTACTGTTCTTAACTTTTATTTCACACATGCTCACTCACTTTGTACTGTAGGGATTCCAAAATATAAAATATCTACATTTTCAATATTATCAGTAATTGTATTATGTTTTATAAAGTTATATATATATATATATATATATATATATATATATAGACTTAAAGAAGAGTACATTTAGAGATTATCATAATTTAGTGAAGAGGTTTATGACACCAGGATTTATATGGCTCACCTTGGCCTGGAACCAGGACTCCAGGTCTCTGCGGTTCTTGTTGGCGACGCCCTCGTAGTGTTCTCTGATTCCGGCCATGACGGCGGACAGGTCCTCCTGAGGAGTGGCGTCCACCTCCACGTTCACCTGACCTCCCATCTGGTTCCTCAGAGCCAGCAGGTCCTGCAGGAAGACACATCCAGAACGAAGAGAAATGATTTGATGTCAACAATAACAAGCGATGTGTCATTTATCAGACACAGAAAAGTTCTTTTCATTTGACTAATCAAATGAAAAATGATAATGGATTAACCAGAAAAGAAGATCAGATTTACACTCGTATTATTATTATTATTGTTTAAAATCTACTCCAAGATACCAGAAATATTTGATGCCTTGATGTTGATTCTACTGATGATTGATTGAAACTATGGATAGTCACTTTGGATGATGTTTAGATTGGGAGGTTTTCCCAAGATTTCTTTTGTCATAAAGCAGCTTCACTGAAGGTATAAATCAAATGTTATTGGTTAAAGTTCTTCATGATGAACTCACCTCCTCGTGGTTCTTCTTGAGGTGGATGAGTTCCTCTCTCAGCGCCTCGATCTGCATTTCCAGGTCGGATCTTCCCAGAGTCAGCTCGTCCAGGACCCTCTTAAGTCCGGCAATGTCGGCTTCTACTGACTGACGCATTGCCAGCTCGTTCTCGTACCTGCACATAAACCAGCATCAACAGAACAGAACAATCAGCCCACAATCTTTTCTCCTTTTAACAATAAAAAGCTAATAAAGAAGATTTGGGACTGTGTCTGCAGATCCTGTATGCATAAAAAGTTGCTCAATGTGACAGATGTGACCGCTTGGTTGTATATTATATATCAGATCCACATGTTACAAACCATATAGGAGCTCCTGATGTCTGACATGAACAGAGTTTCAGTACTCACTTGACCCTGAAGTCGTCAGCAGCCAACTTGGCGTTATCGATTGCCAGGTAGAGAGATCCATTAGTGTGGGTGGCGTGCAAGATCTGAAACCCAGAGGAAGCACAGATTTAGGCTGGAGGTATTTTATTTGATCCACTGGTATCATCAGTCTCTAAATCTAACCTGTACTGAGGCTGAGAGACAAACTATTTTGAAGTTTTAAAGTATTTCTGCTTATCCAGGAGAGGAAACAACGTGGCTGCAGGTTGGCTCAACTTTCATTTTAAACTCAGTAGTGACTCTGTCTTTATCGAGTGTAAAGAGAAAACTATGCAAATATAAGTCAAATTGTCCCTCATTGTTTCAGTGATTTTCTGTTCTTGTACCCACATCATGCAAAACCAGAGCTGCAGTTGTACATGCTGCAGGTGTGTTTTGGGTGTGGCTGCACCTGTAACCTGCAGGAAGAGACTAATCATGTCGGTTAGCGACTGTACACCTGAGTTTAGCTGCTTTTTATGTCAGTGAGTTGGAAGCTTGAGTGCTATAGAAGATTTATGTTCAAGTAGAAAGTTTGTTGAGACAGATGGAGCATCTTCAGTTTCTGGCAGGAGTCTTATCTTAATCTTATCTTATCTCACTTACAGTCTTCAGTCTACCTCATCATAGAGACAAACCTGAGTTCAGAACCACAACCTGGTCTCACCTTGTCCTGTAGGTCACTGATCGTGACATTGAACGCAGCACAGTCGTGGCCCTTAGGTTTGGTCTTGTTCTCCAGGAACTGTCTGATCTTCAGCTCCAGCTCGGCGTTGGCTGCCTCCAGCTTGCGCACCTTCTCCAGGTAGCTGGCCAGACGGTCGTTCAGGTTCTGCATGGCCATCTTCTTGTTGTCAGAGATGTCGATGGCATCGGCCAGGTTAAAACCACCACCGGCACCGGCAGCAGAAAAACCTGCACCAGCAGAGGAGAAGCTTCTGGGAGCCGTCGTGCTGGAGATGCGGACACCAGAGCCGCCAGCGCCGCCGTACACACTGGGAGACCTCATGCTGCCGAGACGGTTCCCCCCGGAAAAGGTGACGGAGCGAGAATAGCTGGCCATGATGGAGGTGTCTGCCTGCTCTGGATGGAGAGGAGAGAATGAAGCAGAGGCAGCGCTCGGCTCCTTTTATGCTACCTGAAAGTGAGGGAGGGGTTGAAGGTCCGGCCCCCGCTGCAGCCTCGGGGCAGGAGGCCAAACATGACAAACAGACGAATCACAGGAGGAATGTGAAGTGTACGGTTGCATAATGATGCCACGTCCAGAGCCTCTCTGTTTGTTCTGCTATCTGAAAATGTCTTTCAGGTGACTCAGTTTGTTCAGGTGTACCTCCTCCTCTGTCAGCCTGATGGAGTCGTCTTTATCTCATCTGCTTCAGATTTTTACGCATTTCAAACATCTAAAGACCCTCGACCCTCTGCTGCCTCACGTTCAGCTGGATTCCTGTCTGCATGTTCAAACCTGTCTGTTGTTTCAGAGCTGTCTGTCTGCACACAGACTCTCCTCCGCCTTTATTGTGCAAACAAACAATGAAACCCTCTGTCCTGCGTTCAGCCAGCCATTCACTCTGGAGCTGCTTTATGGCTGGTTAAAGTGCAAACACAAATAAATTAATCAGTTATATTCCCTCATTCATTCATCTTCATCTGAACATGGTAATTCACATGAATCTTATTTGTGAAACCAAGTTTGCAGAAGTAAACACACAAATGTATGTGGACGCTTTGTTCAGAGCCTTTTGTGCAGACTAAACAAATGAGATATATCAGGTGTTAGTCAGTGAGCTTTACAGGAGGCTGTGGGTGGATTTTATTACCAGACTGGCTCTTTCCTCTGTTTTCAGCCTCACACCCGCACGCTGTGGATTTAATGTGCTGAAAAGACAACAGAGAGGTATCAGTGTGAACATCAACTCTCTCCATTCCTTTGAGATTTCTGTATCAGTAAACTGTGTTTGATGAGATGTTTGGGTCAAAGTTCAGATCCGTGTTTAAAAGCAGGATAAGGAGCAGAGTCAGGAACAAACAGAGACAAACTTGCCTGAGCAGTGAGACGTTGCTTCAGTGCAAATAAAACCTGAGCAGAGCAAGTAAAACGTGAGGAATTTACTTTAGGGGAGTGGAGCCGTTCAGAGGAGCTTCAGTGACAAACAGCTAAACTACAGCAGCTTCCTCCATTTTGACTCTCTGTTCACAGGACTGAACATCAGTGAGGGTTTCTGTCTGTCTGTCTGTCTGTCTGTTTAAGAGACGCCTGTGAAGCACTGTCAGGACTTTTATTTAGCTTTTTACTTATTCATTATTGTTTTGTTTCATAGTTTTATTCTTTATGTTTTCAGAGCAGATGTACATACGGGAGTATTTTCTTGTCTTGTTATGCATTTTGGTTTTGTTGTTTGATTTATGATACACATTATATATGTGAAACTGTGTAAGAAAGGCAGGAAGAGCCGTGATGTCTTTGTTGTAAGTTGGATGAATAAACCTCATCCTGAGGACTAAATACCCACAATGCTTCAGTGGCTGTTTGATTTTTATGCTGGATTCATGTCGGCGTCTTTTTCCCCTCAACAAACAAATCCACTGATCACAGATCAGACTGACATTTATTTCCTTCAACACTAATCATGTCATTTAAATGCTGGCGTGACTCACTCCTCTCTCACTTTGTTGGTTTCTTAAATGTACCAGCTGACTGATGATGGACTGATGATGGTAAATGATTCATAACACACAGTCTATAAGCACTCTATGGGTTTTTTATACACACTGTTCACTGTAGCCTATCTGTACACTACACCTTATATTTATTTTGCACCACAATCAATACTGCTTATTTATACATTTTCTATACATTTTTATATTGCATTTTATATTGCTTTTAATATGTCTAGGTTGCTCCTATTATTTCATTGTATTGTTATTTTCTCTGTGTGTAATGCTGCTGCTACACACTGTAAATTCCCATCTTGGGATTAATAAAGTCTATCTATCTATCTATCTATCTATCTATCTATCTATCTATCTATCTATCTATTCATCTATCTATCTATCTATCTATCTATCTATCTATCTATCTATCTATCTATCTATCGTTTGTAGATGGCGAGGCTGTTTCACCTGCTGTGTCTCGCTCAGTCTGACTGTGTGTGTTTTTATGAGCTGCACGCACATCGCAGGCAAATCTTCATTGGGCGTCGCCATGGTTACCTGGCTTCCTGCAATGTTTATGTAAAAATAAAAGAGGCCGAGGCGGCTTTAAAGGGTAACATCACCTCCGACCAGCTGCAGGTTGTAAACAAAGAGTTTTATTTTTGTTTGAGAGGACCAACTTTGGACTTTAGTTGATTGAGGGGACGTTTTTGTAAAATGTAAGCCTTTATGTTCCTTCAGTTCTTCAGGACATTCTGTAATAACTTTAGTGACTTTTGATCAAACTCCATCATCAAAAAGAGAAATACTGCACTGCTGGAGGAAAGAAATTTACAACAGAGAAACACATCCTGCATTTGAAAAGCTATTGACAGAGGAAACAATCAGCCAACACGTTAGAGATGGAGGTTATTTAATATTAACTAATAACTACACAGAGGACTCCTGACAGCAGAGTGGCTGATTTTAAATGCTGATTCAAGTATCATTAGAAACTCAAGGCACGTATTCAAAGTGTGATGTGGTTTACATTTATGTCCTTGTGTAAGTTAAAAATACTGAATAGCTGAATAATCCACCAGTGAGCATGAAGTTTGTAGATCTGGACTTATCTGGTAAGATAAAAAATAAGAAAAGATATTTAGCATAAAAATCTAAAAAATAAATAATTATAACTTTAATTAAAATTACACCTGTACACAGTACAGAAACAAGATCTGCCTGAGAATACATATAAGAATATATAATATCTCAGGTAGAAAAAAGTGAAGACAGTGAAACAGTGAAATGAATAGTGAGGTGAAGTGGAGTGTATTGTGTTGCAAGAGTCCAGTTATTAGTAAGTTATTTATTTGTTTATTGTCTGCAGACTAGCAGGCATTTTGTTTGTTGTACAGTCTGACAGCAGCAGGAAGGACCTCACCTGCGGTACCTCTCCTTCACACAGAAGCGTGGATGGAGCAGCCGCTCACTGAAGGAGCTGCCCAGAGCTGTCAGACTGTCCTGTAGAGGGTGGGACGTGTTGTTTAACAGGGATGACAGCTTAGCCATCATCCTCCCGTTTCCCACCACCTCCACTGAGTCCAGGGGGCATCCCAGGACAGAGCTGGCCCTCCTCACCAGTCTGTCCATTCTCCTCCTGTCCCTGTCCGTGATGCTGCTGGCCCAGCAGACTATCCCATAAAAGATGGCTGATGCCACCACAGAGTCATAGAAGGTCCTGAGGAGAGTCCCTGCACTCCAAAAGACCTCAGCCTCCTGAGCAGGAACAGTCTGCTGTTGCCCTTCTTGACAAGGGCATTGGTGTTGTCCGACCAGTCCAGACTGTCATTTAGGTGAACACCCAGGTACTTGTAGGACTTCACAGTGTCGATGTCCGTTCCCTGGATGCTCACCGGTGCAGGCAGAGAGTGTCTACGTCCTGCGGAAATCCACCACCAGCTCCTTGGTTTTACCAGCGTTGATCTGGAGGTTGTTCTTCAAGCAGGCACCAGTCCGCAGTCCAAGTCTTGAATAAGTCCTCTGTACTCTCTGTCGTCCCCATCTGTGATGAGGCCAACAACAGCAGAGTCATCAGAGAACTTCTGGAGATGACAGGATGGAGTATTGTTGTATGAAAAGTCTGCAGTGTAGAGGGTGAACAGGAAAGGAGCCAGAACAGTTCCCTGTGGAGCTCCGGTGCTGCAGAGAAGCCGATCCGAACTCAAAGCCCTGCACCCTCACAAACTGTGGTCTGTGTGTGAGGTAGTCCAAAATCCATGTAGTGAGTGAGGTGATGGTCCACCCCAGCTAGCTGCAGCTTGTCCCCCAGCAGCCTGGGCTGGATGGTGTTGAATGCACTGGAGAAATCAAAGAACATGATCCTCACAGTGCTTCCAGCCTTCTCCAGGTGAGTGAGGGAGGTGTGAAGGAGGTAGATGACGGCATCATCCACCCCGATGTCAGGCTGGTAGGCGAACTGCAGCAGGGTCCATGAAGGAGCTCACCAGCGGGCGCAGATGGGCGAGGACCAGTCTCTCCAGCGTCTTCATCAGATGCGGGTGACAGCAGGCTGCCTGTGCACAAGAGTCACAAGAGGCTTATACACAGGCAGGAGGTGCACGAGGTTGTGGTCGGCTCGGCCCAGGGGAGGAAGAGGGAGTGAGTGGTATGCCTCCTTGGTGTTGGCATAAAACAGGTCCAGTGTTTTATTGTCTCTGGTGTGGCATGGCATGTGACATACTGGGTGAATTTGGGCAGAGAGGAGGATGGAGAGGCATGATTGAAGTCTCCAGAGATGAGGAGGAGGGCATCAGGGTGCTGTGTCTGCAGCCTGCTCACTGCTGAGAGCAGGACATCACAGGCTGCATCGGCGTTAGCAGAGGGGGGGACGTACACTACCACCACAAGGGCATGAGTGAACTCCCTCGGCAGGTAGTAAGGCCTCATGCTGACGGCCAACAGTTCAATGTCCTTACAGCAGTGCTGCTCCTTGACAGTGATGTGCCCAGGGTTACACCATCTATCATTAACAAACACTGCCAGCCCTCCTCCTTTCCTCTTACCGCTCTCCTTGCTTCTGTCCGCCCGTAGGAGAGTGAAACCGTCCAGTTCAGCAGCCGTGTCCGGAGTTAGCGCAGTCAGCCACGTCTCAGTGAACAGCAGGAGGCTGCACTCCCGATACTCCCGCTGATGCACTGCGGTCAAACCAGCCGCCGCTGTATTTCAAGTGCGCATTTACTCTGAAGTTTATGGTAAAACCAACCGCCATCAGTGATTACTTCCGGATTTCAAAATAAAGCATCTCTCTTTCTCTCTCAGTCTGTCTTCTCTTGCAGTCCCTTTCAGATAGCAATAACACGCAATTTTGTCTAACGTTGTAGTGATATGAAATAAAAAAAAACTTAAATAAAACAAATGTATTCAATAAGTAGCTCAACACGTGCTACTGGACTCAGTACTTCCTATATTACTTGCACAAATATTATCAACTACTTTTACTGTAGTTTTCCAGTAATTCAGTGTCAAAGTCCCTTACAGATATCAATAAGAGCCATTTTCGCCTAACTTTAAAGTGCAATAAAATCAATTTCTTAAATAAGTAGTTCACCAAACCTGTATTGCTGGACTTAGTACTTCCTATACTACTTGTACAAATAATATGAAACACTTTTACTGTGTACTTTTCCAGTAATTCATTCTCAAATTCCCTTACAGATAGCAATAAGAGCCATTTTCGCCTAACTTTAAAGTGCAATAAAATCAATTTCTTCCATAAGTAGTTCACAAAACTTGTACTGCTGACTTAAGACTTAGTACTTCCTATACTACTTGCACAAATAATATGAAACACTTCTACTGTGTAGTTTTCTTGTAATATAATGGTAAAGTACCTTATGGATAGCAATCATTTGCATTTTCGTCTGTCTAACTTCAAAGTGGGATAAAATCGATTTCTTCCAAAAGTAGTCCACAAAACTTGTACTGCTGGACTTAGTACTTCCTATACTACTTGCACAAATAATATGAAACACTTCTACTGTGTAGTTTTCTTGTAATATAATGGTAAAGTACCTTATGGATAGCAATAAAAGCCATTTTTGTGTAATTTTGAAGTGCAATAACATTCTTTTCTTCCATAAGTAGTTCACCAAACCTGTACTGCTGGACTTAGTACTTCATAAACTACTTGCACAATTATTATCAACTATTTTTACTGTGTAGTTTTCCAGTAATTCACTGTCAAAGTGCCTTACGGATAGCAATAACAACCATATTTGTTTAACTTTCAAGTGGAATAAAATCAATGTCTTCAATAAGTAGTTCACAAAACATGTAGTGCTGGACCTAGTACTTCTTGACAAAGGAGCAGAAGATGGCAGTATGTGGCAATCACAGTTGATTATCACAATGGGAAGATCGGAAATTACCATACCTGTTTTGGAGGACCTACTGCAACTGATGTGGAAGGTGAGTCTACTGGACCCTGTGTTAATATCAAAGTCTGCTTTATTGTCAATTCTGCAGCACTTACTGGACAAACAGAGAATTGCAACTGCGTTTTTTTCAAACATTGGTGCATGAAATACAAAAAAATAAGCCACCAACCACAACAAAATAAACAAAAGGAGTACAATCAAACTGGAAGAATAAAGAAGAATAAATAAGACATGTAATAAATAGACAAGGCAAATTACAGTCAGTGCAAATATATATATGGTTATAGTCCAAAAAGAAGACTGAGTAGCTTGTGGTCTGGTTAAAGTGATTAAAGTGGGTGTGAGCTTTTCATTTCATTTCTTTTTATTCCTGTTACAGATCAACTTTGACAACTACCAAGCCATTCTGTCCTTTGTAAATGTTGACAGAGCCCACTGGAAGTTGCTGGTCGGTGATAGTTTCTGCAAAGATCAGTTTATATTAAGTATGTTTATATGATTTATAAAGATGTTCTGAGTCTTATTATGTTTTATGTGATTTATATAAAACTTTTTTTCTAGTACATATTTCCTGCCATAAGATCAGTGTTTTTGGTGGATACCAGCATCTAATTCATCTGAGGAGGCAGACTCTGGAAATGCAGCAAAAAGAGTGCAGTAAGTCAACACATTAGATATCAAGTATCAGTAAAACATGATGATTGATTTGGCTAAAGAGGTGAAAATCCCAAAAAGTAAAATAATTTTAAAAAATAATTTAAACATGAGAGTACATGTTTGATTTATATTTAATGGTTTGTGTTTAAGTAAAAATGTATAAGCATAGTTGGCACAAGTTTCCAAACCCAGACCATTGAAGCACTTAGTTTGCTTGTTGGTTCTTAGCTGTCTTTGTTCTTACACCTCCCTGTCACACCATCAGTACCTATATACCATACACTAAATGAGATATCTCAGGAGAAAAGGTAACCTAGATGATATTCTAAGGTCCATACTGATAGGATGCAGTGGAGACTAAGACACAATATATTTTACAAAGGGAATACTTCAAGATGAGGAGAACCTGCTATGGCAAGGAGGAGTGAGGGGACTGTCAAATGGAGAGGAGCAACCATCCACCATCCAGTTCAACAGGATGACAGTAGTTGTGGGGTCATAGTCACCATTACGGTATATTTCTGTCTTGCATGACTGTGTACAAAGTTCACTGTTGTGCATGTGTGACTAACTGTCCACCTTTGATTTCAGTGTCTTTTTTTGAAATAAATTATTACTAGATACTGTGGAAGAATACAGAATTATTCTTACTAGTGTAGATGCCCCAATTGTATATTGACTGTCTGAGAATTTGCTGTGCTTTTCTACCCCTCGTCTCCTGACCCCTGCTGACACTGACACCCATCCTGCTAGGCCCTTGATCATCATAGCTCGCATCTCATGATTATAGTAGCCTTGACACCCCCCCTTTACCCCTTACCTGGTGTGCATCTCCTGTTTTAATGTTTCCTGGCTTCCCTTCCTTCGCACCTATTGTATATGGAAATGTCACTCCCCTCTCCCTTTGTTCCTGCATCCTGTAACATGTCTGTTAACCACTACCCACAATTTACATAGTGTCTGTCCACTCTTTGTTAACCTTGTATAAAATGACCCTCAGCCCTCTGCTCTGGGTCAGTCTTCTGTTCCAGACCTGGTCTGTGACACTATGGCTCACCGTTTTCCGGATTACTGAATAAACTTCACTTCCATCACAGCAAACCTTGGGTTGGATTTTACTCTTTTCTTCAACAATACATACGTCCCCAGAGTGCCAATAAAATGCGGTGTTCTTATTATGTTGACCGCATAGTTCAAAAACAAACAAACATAACAACATACTATACACACTTGAATTAATGATATGACAGCACATGGTAATGATTATAAAAAATAACATCAGTCAGTGAGGTCCTAATTATACATTTATAGTTACATTTTTGGGAGTATTTATGTGAATGTTATTGAAGGGCTGTCTGGTTGTTGAAAAAGCACATGTAGTGTGCAATGTACATTAAACATGTTGTGTTAATTACAAATATTAGTAACAATATTACTATGTATAAAGATTTAAACTAAATAATACATTAATTCAAATTTAAATAGTTTATTGAGAAAACAGTGTGTGACTGATGACTTTTCAATTTATGTGTTGGTGTAGATGGCGAGAGCTATGATGGAAGCCTTTCCAGCCTTGTCGCTTATGACATTTGACACATCTAAAAAGAAGATGGCTGATGAGAGGAGAAAGTTTGCACTTTCCATACTCATTGAATCAGGTTTGACAGTCATTTTTAATATTCTTTACATCAGGTAAGTTTTTCCTCATGCAATACAGACACCATTTATTTCAAGAAAGTGGTGTCAAGGAAATTAATGGAGATTGAACAGGCAGCAGTTGAAATATGTTTTATTGAAAAAATAAGCTTATAGACAGGGTGGTAGGTAGACAAATAAAACCCCACAGGGCAGAGATAGTGGCCTGGCCCAAACAGGCAGAGGAATAAATGTATAGAGAGCAGGTATACAGAATGTTCTTCTCATTTCTACTTTTTGTGCATCCGTGTCTCCTCTGTTCTCCCTCCTTTTCTTGTAGTGTTTGACATGGAAAACAATTGTGCAATGTGCTCAAACTCAAAGCCTCCAGGATCTGGGAAGATCTGGGAAGTGTTTCTCAGTATTTACGGTTTGTTTTAAATTTTAAATTTAATCACCAATATTAAGTGATTTAAAAATAAAACAGTCAAGGACATTTCCCTAAGATGTATGTCAATTCCTTTATACACAATTTACAAATACAATGTACACGCATAAACTGAATAAAATGACACATGTAGAAATGTAAAATAATAATAATAATAATAATTTGAAGCAGACATTACCCTGACAATAACAACAAATGATTCTCTACTGCACATTTACCTCTTTATTTGCATTGTAAATGCACGATTAATCAAATGTAAATTTTACTTATGTTATTGTACAGATATCTGTGAAAGATGGTACCATGAGCAGTGCCTGGGGATGAATGTGCACCAACTCCAAGAGGCCAGGGCAAGCAATTGGAATAGTTTGGTCTGCATGTAGGACAAAAGATGGAAACTGAGGATTTCAATTGTATACGGCAGAAACCGTGAAGACTGTCTTCTTGTTCATGTTTTGTTTTAAAGGACATCAGGGGATAACATGTTTAGTTTATTAAAGACTGAACAATACTATTCTTTGCTGTAATGTCCAGCTGTTACCCCATTTTTGTTAGATATTTACAATCACTGAATGACAGTGTGTTTAATTTAATGATGTAAATTGTATTTTATGAGTTTTCATAAGTATGTAAATAGTGTAGATGTGTGTTTGTGAATATGTTTACATATTTTCATGGCTAACAATTTTGAATATGTAGATAGATGTAAATCGTTTAACATGTTGATATTTAATTATTTACAAATATAGATGTTATATTTATATTGGGTTATTATTATTTTAGTACTATTAATATATTAGATATTATAATTGTAACAAAAATGTAAATAGTAAATTTGTGTTTCAAATAGATACTTATAATTTAAAATATACATGTATGTGTGGTTATTGCAAAACCAAAAAGCAAACATAGGTAAATGATAAAACACTAGTGCTGACACATGTGCTAATAATGTTATGATTCAAAAGGAAGAATTTCAAAAATCAAAAACATTTCATTGTTACCTGTTAAATGTAGACGAAAATGGTTCTTATTGCTATCCGTAAGGCACTTTGACAGTGAATTACTGGAAAACTACACAGTAAAAGTAGTTGATAATAATTGTGCAAGTAGTAGTTTATGGAAGTACTAAGTCCAGCAGTACAGTACAGGTTTGGTGAACTACTTATGGAAGAAAAGAATGTTATTTATTGCACTTCAAAATTACACAAAAATGGCTTTTATTGCTATCCATAAGGGACTTTACCAATATATTACAGGAAAACTACACAGTAGAAGTGTTTCATATTATCTGTGCAAGTAGTATAGGAAGTACTAAGTCCAGCAGTACAAGTTTTGTGAACTACTTATGGAAGAAATTGAATTTTATTGCACTTCAAAGTTAGGCGAAAATGGTTCTTATTGCTATCTGTAAGGGACTTTGACAGTGAATTACAGGAAAACTACACAGTAAAAGTGTTTCATATTATTTGTGCAAGTAGTATAGGAAGTACTAAGTCCAACAGCAGTACAGGTTTGGTGAACTACTTATGGAGGAAATTAATTTTATTGCTCTTTAAAGTTAGACGAAAATACTTCTAATTACTATCTGCAAGGGACTGCAACACAACACACACACACAGAGAGTAAGAGAGATGCTTTATTTTGAAATCCGGAAGTAGTCGTTGGTGGCGTTAGCGGTATCTTTAAGATGACCGAGCTTTAATATTGTCCGTGCGAAACTTTCAATTGATTCAATGTTCTTTAAGTTCATAAACCGACAGTTACTGTTAAATTATTCCCTTAAATCTGCCTCATATCTGTGAGACTGAGTGAATCGGAAGTGATTTCTAAAAGCTTTCCAGAGCTGTTTCTTTGCTTTTACCATAAACTTCAGAGTAAATGCGCACTTTAAATTCAGAGGCGGCTGTTTGACCGCAGTGCTGATGCCGGGTCAGCGCCGTAACTCGTCCATCTTATTGGGGAGAGATCCTTACATTCCCCATGATGATGGAGGGGAGGACGGGCCGGTACCGTCTCCTCCTCTTCAGCTCGCGGGAACATCGGGTCGCTCCAGCAGGGCGAACAGCTGATCAGCTGTCAACAATGTGTGAGGTCTCCGGACACGGTGACAAAAAGTGCAAAAACAAAAAAACAGTAGAGCCACCAGTGCACAAACTCTACCAGTCTTGTGTGCATGGTGAAAAGAAAAAATTAAAACATGGTGAAAAGAAAAATTTAAAACACAAAAACAAAAAATAAAAGTAAAAAAGTAAAGAAGCAAAAAGTAGAAGAATAGAAAGTAAAAGTAAAGAAAGCAATAGAAGTAGAAATAAAAAGTAAAGAAAGCTCAACGGTGAGCAGGAGCTGCTGTTATCTGACAGATTGTGAAGGCATCTCCTATGCACATTCCTTTTCAGACACATTCAAATCAACTAAAGAACGGCTTCACCAGAATAAGATCGAGGTTTTGGAACGGCCAGGTTTTGGCCCAGCCAGAGTCCAGACCTGAATCCGATCGAACATCTGTGGGTGATCTGAAGAGGGCTGTGCATAGGAGATGCCCTCGCAATCTGTCGGATTTGGAGCAGTTTTGCAAATATTGCCACATCAAGATGTGCCACGCTGATAGACTCTTACCCAAAAAAAGACTGAGTGCTGTAATTAAAGCCAAACGTGCTGCAGCAAAGTATGTAAGTTTTTATTTTTTATTTTTCCCCTGTAAAGGTTTCAGTTTGTTTTTCAATTGCTTTGTACAGGTTATAGGTCACATTAAAGGTGGAAAAAGTTGTGAAATTATTTATCTTTGTGTCATTTTTTTACATCACAAAAACCTGACATTTGAACAGGGGTGTGCAGACTTTTTATATCCACTGTATTCATCTGCACTTTTTGTCTTTTTACACACCAGTGAGCAGAGTGAAGCTCTCAATAAAGTTGTAAATAAAGTTATTATGGCAATAGATTTAAACTTATAAAGTTGTATTTTTCTGTTGTTGTACCAAGGACTTTTATTATCCTGTCTGTTTGATGCACTCAAGGCTTTTATTGTGAAACACTTTGTAAATTAAAGATCTAACTCTGAAGTGTGATCATCTTTAAGCATTGGTGCTTTGTTCATGAGTGAAATGTTCAAATTGTCTTTTTTCTAGAGAAACATGAGATTTTTGTTATTGCTTTAATTTGAAATTCCTTCTTTCTCAACTCTCATTAACCTGTGAGCACAGCAGCACCTGGTGGCCATTAGAGGAACTGCAACTTCAGACACCAAACAGAGGACACAACAGACAACGTTTTATTTTGAAAGTGATTCAGCAGGCTTTTATTTGCGCTTTTGTTTCAGAGAGAGCGCCTCCTGCTGGTGCTCAGAGCTCCTGAGTGATGGTCTCTGAGGTGGAGCTCACCACCTTCCCGTCCACCACCTCCTCTACGATGGTGATGACCTTCTTGGAGGTGGAGGTTGAGGTGGCAGCAGAGGAGGACAAAGCAGAGGAGCTCTGGCAGGAGATGCTGCAGAAGAGGGACGAACAGCACCGTCAGATTTTTAATAATTATACTGATTAAACTGCATGAGAAGCTGAACAGAAAAGATCTGCAGTTGTGGAAGACATCTGAATAATAACAAAGAAAGATTTGTGCAATAATTTTCAGGGGAAAAGACTATTTTAAAAAAATAAATTTAAGGTACAAAATCAAATTTTAGATTTTAATTTAATTTAAATTAATTTTGACCTTTAGAGACAATCAGGTGCAGATTTTATTTACACATTCCTCTTTTTCTCAACTATAAATCTTTTTTACGTGTTCACTTGAGTTTTTTATGTGTTTTTCACAGGTTTATAAAGGCTGATTTTAGTATCACGTCACAGACTCACATTGATTTTTTTCAGTCATAATAATGGAACAGTAAAATGAATAATCTTATAACAAATAAAAAGAAAATGCACTTTGACCAAAGAAGGTTTTTGTTCCTTTCATTTTGATCTTTTCCTGAATGCAAATTCTGCATTTTTATTTCATCTTCTCTTCTAACTTCAAAATTTGCATCATTAAGTTTTGTTCTCTTGTTGCAGTCAACAGTTTCTGTAGTTTCGTGATTCAGATTCAGATGTTTTCTGATCTGTTTGATCCAAAAGGTGCGACTTTTATCAAAATCAAAATTGTGTCTAATTTTTTATTCAATTCAGTTATTTGTTGAATACTTTTGTGGAAAAATATTCATTTACAAGTCATAAAACCCAGAATTTAATCCTAAAATAATGAATTAATCTCTAAGTTTCAGCTGAGAGGTTGAGTATCGGTGGTGAAGATTTTCCACCTCAACAAAACTAAACAGACCTTCATTTTGGGAGGTTCAAGATGTTGGACGTGAGTTCAAAACATGATATGATGTCTGTGATTTGTGAAAAGTGGTGAGGATTTAGTGAGAAAATAAAGACAGAATAAGTAACCACAGTTTTTGTGTCCTGTGATGTTTGAGTGAAGTTAAAGATCCAGTTCTGTAAGAAATTGCAGAAACTGTAAAGTTAATATTTGTTTTTATCTGTCACAAACATTTCAGACTTTTGGGAACATTTATTTCTGAACTTGTTGTCGGTTTTATCCTTTTATCCCGTGAACATCCGTTTCTTTCTCACCTGCCACCGCCCTCTCCGTCCAGCAGCCTCCTGTACTCGGCGATCTCCAGCTCCAGCCTGGTCTTGATGTCCAGCAGCATCTGGTACTCTTGTCCCTGTCGCTCCAGGTCGGCCCTCAGCTGCAGCAGCTGCTCCTCCAGCATGGTGACCTGGTTCTGGTAACCCGCCAGCTTCATGGCGTACCGGTTCTGAGTCTCAGCCAGGGTGGCCTCCAGCGACGCTTTCTTCAGGAGAGAGGGGTCGGTTTAGTTTGTTTGCTACCTCATAGAGACGCCGTGTATAAAACAAAGGGTGAGATGATGAGACGTTCACCATGCTGAGCTGAGACTGCAGCTCGATCTCCAGGCCCTGCAACGTTCGCTTCAGCTCCGTGATCTCTGATTTGGACGTCTGGAGGTTTTCTGTGTTGGCGACGACTTCTTGGTTCAATGTTTCCGTCTGTATGGAAGAGAGAATAACAGCATGAGGATCAGATAACTCACTACATTTACTCTAATTACGTTTAAATGTGTTATATTTTAATTCATACACGTCTTCAATCATCTGATATTACTTCGTTCTGGACCTTGATGGAGGACTGCTGCATGTTCTGACCTTTGCCTGGAACCAGTTCTCCAGTTCTCTGCGGTTTTTGGCGGCGACGCCTTCGTAGTACTCCCTGACTTCTTCTATGATCTGACTGAGGTCCACTGCAGGTGCGGCGTCCACCTCCACATTCACCTGACCGCTCATCTGAGTTCGCATCGCCAGCAGCTCCTGCAGACAACAACAAGGAGGAGGTTCATGAAAGGTGAAAATTCAGCCACAGAAGTCTTCATTGTCTTGAGTTATAAACCTGTTTTGTTTCATTTCATGTGTTTGATAAGATCCACTAACCTCCTCGTGGTTCTTCTTCAGGAAGATCAGCTCCTCCTTCAGGCCCTCGATCTGCATCTCCAGGTCGGACCTGCTCATAGTCAGCTCATCCAGGACCCTCCTCAGCCCGGCGATGTCAGCCTCCACCGACTGACGCATGGCCAGTTCATTCTCAAACCTGCACAGAGGACACATTTTTCCAAGATTAGAACTTATTAAAACAGGCCAAGGACACAATGAGAGGAACAAAATGTAAAAATATGCTTAATTCATTCAGCAGACAGCAGTTCGATGTCTCTGTTGTTTGCATTTAGAAAATGAGTGGTGAAAGTGCATTAACATGCACTTTCTTTCAGGGTGTTAATGGAGAAAATCATCTGGGTGTTGTTTATTGGTAAACGAATATTAAGAAAAGGATTTACAACAAGCAGCAGAAATATGAAGACACATCAAAGACAACAGAAGACAGACGGGAAAGGAAAGTGACACTGTGGGTTCATTTGTTATTTGTTGGATTGGGAAGAAGATGTAGAAGAATGAGCTCTGGATGAAAAGGAGATGGATTAGATTGTCCTTCAGGGCTGATGTGGTCTGTTAACAGACTGAGTCAGTGGTTTACTGATCATTTCTTTCTAACATTTAAGGATGAAAGTTTGGAGATGCTGTGGGATTGTGAGTGAGGAGACGTCACATTTGCTCATCGATTTGAAATGATGATGAAGCTGGTGAAGTGTTGAAGGTGGTAGATTTTGCTGTGATCAATTCTTAATGCTTATTTCCCACCAAGGCTCTTTAAATTGAACTTATAGTCACTAATTAGTGAATGAATGAACTTACTTGAGCCTGAAGTCATCAGCAGCGAGCTTAGCGTTGTCAATGGCAAGGTAGATGCCACCATTGACTTTGGTAGCGTCCTGGATCTGTGAGATAAAGATGCTGTTAGCTTTTCATTTTCATGTTCAAGTATTCTAAAAAACAAATGACCATCAAAAAACTAAAGAATGAAAAATGCTAATTTCTCCTTTAGTTTTCTGATTTTGTGTACAACATGCATTTTATTTCATCGTTCAGGTCAAAGGTGCTGACAGCTGATAGTTTTTTGTTTGTTCTGTTTGAGATGCTGAAGTCTTGATTTATTTATCTCAGAGTTAAACCTCCAGCTTTCAACACTGTCGCGCTCTAAAAATAAACCTTTTATCTTTCTTCAGGTGAGTGCAGCACACTTAATTTGAAAGGAAAGGCCGTCTGTCAGTCACTCAGCACAGTGAAGAGGTTTTCTACACTTGGCAGTTCATCACTCTTCATCCAGCTTCAGTCTGCGTGATGAATTTCATGACTGTGTCTGAACTTCTGAGCTCTTCTGTTGTTTTTCATCCTTCTCACACGGTTTACTGCACTGACACACTGGTGGTGACACACATGTATTAAAAGTTAATGTTTATTCTGTATTAAGTGTGGAAAGAAAAGCTGATTGGAATAAGAAGTTTCTGAGGAGTTTTGAAGCTGATGTTCAGCTTTAATAAGAGGACATCGACTGTGATGCTTTGTTAAGATTTTTTATCCTGCACCACTTAACTGTTCATGCTTTAGCTTCTCTGTGGATGATACAAACTGTGTGTGAGGGTCACATGACTAAATGTCGGGGTGTCACAGGTGAGCTTACCTTCCCCTGCAGCTCAGCAATGGTAACGTAGAAGGCGCTGTAGTCTCTGGAGGAGGGGCCGGCCTTGCTCTCCAGGAACTGTCTGATCTTCAGCTCCAGCTCGGCGTTGGCCGCCTCCAGCTTGCGCACCTTCTCCAGGTAGGTGGCCAGACGGTCGTTCAGGTTCTGCATCGTGGCCTTCTCGTTGGCAGAGATGTCCACACTGCCGCCTCCGCCTCCGCCACCGCCGCCAGCACCACCACCACCGCCGCCAGCACTGAAGCTGCTGTAGCTAAACCCACCACTTCCACTGCCTCCTCCACCTCCACCGTAGCTGAATATAGAGCCAGCTCCACCACCTCCACCACCTCCACCGTACAAGGACATGGAGGACACACCGGAGATCTTGACATTAGCGCCTCCTGCTCCACCGTACATGGACCTACTGCTGCCCATGTAGGCGCCACCACTAGAAGATCTCATGGATAGCATCTTGGTTTGTGATGAGGCTGTGTGTCTGCTTCAGCTGAGAGGAGAAAGTGACGAGCTCAGAGAACGGCTGATTTTTTATACTGTTAGATGAGTTGGTGAGGAGGAGGAGGGGGGAGGATGGCGAGCCAGTGCCAAGGCTGGGTGGAGACACCTGTCATGGTCTAACTGAGGGGGAAGGTTAATGGGCCGTGGGTGTGTCTCAGAAATGTGAAATCCACCCACCAGCTGCACCTTCACCTGCTCATTTACATGCAGCATCAACGTCACGCCAACTCGCATCCAAAGGTTGGAGCAGAAGAAGAAGACAAAGGCGAGTTCAGACGTGGATGCCATTTGCAGTTAAAATCCACTCCCAACATGAAAATATGTCCAGCCAATGAGACGCTGTAAAAGAGACTTTCCTCAGAATAACCACAGTCGGTTCTTGAGGATTTTATGGGTGCAGGGTTTTGTAATGCTTAGGCAGCAGGTTACCGTGTCGTGAAGCAGGAGCTGAACTGGTTTAAAGAGTAAACCACTTGTCGGATTAGAAAGAGTCTTTGTCAGCTGCTTAATCTTGAGTAAACAGGCTGGACAATACGCAGCCTGATCATGGCGGCTGATCATGGTCTGTTAAGATCAATAAAACAATCCAAGATTCACCAAGAGGTGATTCAGGTGTGTGGAAATGTTAACTTTGTGTGAAGGATTAATGAAAGCTGCTGATCTTAGGAGAGATTATTGGACTTAAAGGAGCTGTGAAGTATTTTAACAAAACTAAATCATTAGCATGTTCACGCTGGATGCTAAAAATCATTCATGCTAACAAACCAAACATCTGCCAGGAAGATGCAGCTTCAGATTTCAGATCTGCTCGGTCACATCTGGACTTGGCAGATCTTTTAGGTCCACTGAGAGTCCAGGTGCCTCTCACCCAGTGCATGCTGGGATACACTCCAGCCTCCTGCATCCCTGAAGAGACTGAGCATTTTTTACGTCTACATGCACAGACGCTGCGGTTTGATGCTTCATGCAAAAGTTGGCCTCAAATTCAATTTCAGTCTTTCTCCTCAAGACGCATCAACCATGATGAAATAAGCAATGAATTTAAACTTAAAAGCATCCTTATATATTATTTAATGGGAGGTTTTTAAGTGTGTTTAGTGGATTTATGACTTTAATAGAGGGACCAGATGAACGCTGACCACATGTTAATGTTAATGCCATCTTAACCACCAAACACAAGTCTGTTTGCAGTTAAAAACTTAATTTGGATTTGACCCACATATTTATGCATAATCATCAGTACAAAGGGGTAATAATGGTGTAATAACAGCGATTACATGAGCGGCACATTAAAAGGTTCATTGTATGCATACATGCATCCTGGAGCAATCTCATTAAGTAAGTTTTAATCATTTGCCTGTTTTTGTGCAGCGTGGGTGTGTCTGCGTGGTATTCTGCTGCAGGCTTGTTCCCATCGTCAGCAGCTTCTGCTGCAGGGAAAACTGACATGCATGTACACCACCCAGTACTTTCTCTTTTATAGTCATTAACAATTTTGTGTAAGAGGCGTGTGCACCTTCACTATTTGGCTGTGGAAGAAAGAAAAATTTTTGCAGAACAGCAGAAGACAACCTTAAAGATGTTAAAGTGATGAGCAGTCACAGACGTATATGTTCAACACTGTGTCGAATAACTGAGCAGGCAGGCAGATAACACATATCTAAGCAGGAAGGAGCACGCACAGCTTAGACTATAGACGCAGTTAGAAGAGCTAAAATGGGTCAGTTTGTTCAGGCTGTGTCTTCACAAACAAAATGCAAAACACTCAACATGCTAACCCACTCCATGGCCAAAAGTATGTGGACGCAGCTGTCACATACCTGTAAAAATTACGCTTCATATTTCAAGTGTTAAAGGACTCAGATGCTACAGAACAGCTGAAACAGGCTTTATGAGATAAATGTTGTTTCAAACTGCAGATAAATGTTGTCATAAATGTCATTCAACAGCTGAACCTGTTGAATGAGAGTTTGTCAGTAAAGATGAAACTTTGGTTGATTCAGTTCAGACAAACAGGAGATTTTAAAGAACTTTCACTTCACTTCACAGACTGACAAATAAAATGTGAATATACTCATCTGTTCATTCTGGAAAAGTTTCTTCTTTTATTTCTCTGATTTATTTCTTTATCTGTGACTCTGTGCTGTAAAAATAAAATGAACTTATCAAACTTAACTCTGACCGACCTGTCGAGAAAAGAAAAGAGAGATCACTTTTTCTTTTTGTGTATGAGGTAAAAATAGTCATATTTAGTCATTTTGAGACATTCAGAGGAGACATTTATCTGTTTTTATAGTAAGTTGATTTTATTACAGCAGCACTCAGCTCTGCTCTGTTATTATCTGATGTGGTTTCATCAGGAAACCGCACCGCTGACTCATTAATCCCTTTTCAGTGTTCGTCTGAAGAACTAAGAGGTTTCACTTTGTAAAGGATTTAGATTTTTATCCTTTAATCATCTGAATGGACTGAAGACGTTTTGAGGAAGTTAATGATGAGTCATTAACGATATATTTCATCTTTAGTAAAGACTGAATGGTTTAATCAGATAACAGCCCCGTTATCTGGATATTTCACCGTTAGACGTTCTGCCCTTTGTACTCTGTTTACTGAGCGGCGCTTTAATCAGCTCCCGGATGGTCTTTTTCATTATTCGATCATTAAGGTTAATTAAGGTTAAACTCCTGCAGGATGTTTTATCTTTAATAGTTTACCCTGAACTGATATGCCAGGTGATGATTCAATAAATCTATTAGTGAACTTTGAGAAGGAGACGCTTTTTATTTCTCATCACAGCTGACGAAGAGTAAAAGATAAAATCTGTCAGATTTTTATTTAAATGTCTGTTAAACACACAGGTTTACACTCGAATACATCATCAGGAGAAAAATGGAGAAAAAAACCAACAACCGAACAACAAGAAAACCACAACAACTAGAAGAAAAACAAGTTAAAAAGAAGAATTGAAGTCCACCCTCATCTAAATCCACCTGACTGCAGCTTTAATGAATCAAACCTACAGAAATAAAACATGTTTGTGTATTTCTAACCTGCTGCACTGTCCAATTTTAATTACCATTATACTGATTTATTAAAAGTTTAGTATTATATTGACATTATATTGTGACAGTGACAGTGTGTGTGTCACAGTAACAGTGTGTGTGTATTGTCTGTTGGCTAGTTTCATCTGCAGCAATGCATCATGGTCTATGAAGATCATCATATGTTTGTCCTGTGAGAACCACGTATCTGTAAAAAGTCAGAAAAAAAACAGCCTGTTTTCAGCTTTGTGACGATGATTTACCTCTGATGGAGTAAAAATACTATATTTACCTCTGATGGAGTAAAAATACTATATTTACCTCTGATGGAGTAAAAATACTATATTTACCTCTGACATGGAGTAAAAATACTATATTTACCTCTGATGGAGTAAAAATACTATATTACTTATGGAAATACTCAAGTATCAGTATCTGGTATCTGTGCTTAAGTATAGTTTTTGAGTAAAAGTACTTAGTTACATCCAACACTGGTCAAAGTTGGATAAAATGAGCAGTTTTGATGCAGTAATCTGTCTTTTTAATGTCACATCACAGAAAAAAACACACACACATTCACACACACACATTCACACACACACACACACACACACATCACACACACACACACACACACACACACACATTCACACACGCACACACTTTTACACACACACACACACTGATCCCCCTCCTCAGGAAAACCCACTGAACCTGTCCCCCCTCCTGTCAGCTCTGATCCTCGCCTGCAGCGTTGACCTTACATAACAGCTGTAACCTGAGAGGGCGGGGCCAACAGGCTGTTGTCGCCTGCAGGTACACTCAGGTGTGTCTCTGTCTCTACCTCAGAAACTCAGAGGCTTTTTTTATTAAAACTTTTGGTGGTTTAACTGAAGAAAATCTGACAGAGCTGCAGGATGAAATAAACTGAATTTAAACATTTAAAGTGTTTACGTCCATGATAAACGTGAACAATGTCAAATCACATGATCACACTGAATATGTTGACTTTAATTTAATTAATCCTGTGTAATGATTTTATTTATGCACAACATCTTTATTCTGCAGCCCAAAGAGCACGCCATCTGTATCTTTATTGTATCTAAAGCTTTATTTATTATTTATTTATTTATTTATTTAAAGCCCAAAATCACAAACATCGTTTGCCTCGGAGGCTTTACAATCTGTACAGTTGTGACACCCTCTGTCCTTAGACCCTCGAACCGAGTCAGGAAAAACTTCAAAAAAAGCCTTTATGGGAAAAAGAAGAAACCTGAGGAAGAGCCACAGATGAGGGATCCCTCTCCCTGGGACGGACAGACGTGCAATAGATGCCACATGTACAGAGAACATCATCATCAGTCATATATGGAGTTAAACATGGGTCGTAATAAACTGTAGATAAACTGAGTTTTTGTTGTTTTCTTTTTTTAAACACAAATATTTCTCCTCGTCCACTGAAGAGGAGGAAGTTTTATCAGCTGACAGAGAAAGTTTCTGAGCTTGTTGCTTCCTCATTGGTTATCAGAGGAAACAGAGAGTGTCGGGTGTGGTGGGTTTGTCCTCCTTTTTTAATGCTCTGTTGTTTGTCTCTGCACTGAATGAAGCTCGTCACACTCAGGAGATGTGAAACTGATCTGGTCCGACCCAGATCTGAAGCCGGAGCCTTCAGCTCTCCCTCCTCCTCTGCAGGGTGTGACGGCCTAATTTATTTGGAAGTTTCCTTTATTCACCTTTAGGCATCTTTTCCTCCTCGTAAATCTGCTTCAGTCCAATCATCTTTCGCTCAACTGCTCCTCGTCAAAGTGTTTGTCAGGAATTTATCATGAAGCACGCTCTGATCTGCAGATTAGAAACTCAGGAAGTAAAACATAAAAACTTCACGTTCTCATGCTTTACAACAATGGTAGACGATGATTTTATGTGTTGGAAACTGGCAAGTTTCCACCAGACTCCATTCAGATTCTACCAGATTTTTCTAATCATTTTAAGTTATTAAAGCTGAGTTAAACAGATAAAGGTGTCAGATCTGGAGAATTAAAACACTACCATTAAAACACTGTGACGTTAAAAAACTTTGAGCTGTAACTATAAAATGATTTTATTATACTGAACCACATAAACATAGTATAATATTTTACTGACTCAGTTTGCTGTTGTTCGTCCTGCTGAACGTTCACATTCGAAGCATCAGATAAACTGTGTTTTGCTCCGACTTGCCCACCGACTCAGACTTCCTGCTGTACATTTTCACCATAAAAGGAAAAGTCGAGCTGATTCCTACGTGTTGCTGCAGCCTGTCTTCAGGTAAAGTTTAAACACACATAAATGTCTCTGAAAAGGCTTTTTGACACATTAAAATCTCAAATAGAAAAAACTTGAAGACTTCAAGAGCGTCTAAGTTTTTGCTGTGAGAGCTGAAGGTGAGAGAATAAGGTGAAGAAAAAACTCCTTTATTTGTGTACTTTGCATCCTGAACCGAGTCCTTCGTGTGGTTCAGGTAACAAAGAGAACCAGCAGCTCGGCAACCGTTTGGGATTTTTGGTGCCAAGAACGTCGAACACGGTGAACAGGTTGGTTAAAAGGAGGCGGTGCAGAGAGAGGCTTTGGTAGTTTGGTGGGAAACGTTTCAGACTTTCTTGTGAAGAGATGTTAAATGTGGTGTAAGGTGGATGAGTGAAAGTGTGTGTGTGTGTGTTAATGACAGGTGAGGAAATGTTGAGGGTGTTTCAAGCAGGAACAGTTCATATCAGAGATCAGCTGATCTGTTCTGCTTCGGTTCGTTAAAGCTGAGCAGATGTCTCAAACCTGACAGGATTACCACAGTAACGATCATATGTCTTTGTTAATCCTATTAAAGGGATTAAAGAGGCATTTGGTGTCATTTGACTCTTCTTCTGCACAAAACAGAGCGATTGAGTGTCGCCTACTTTAGTCAGGAGAGATGGGTTGTTTTAATGGTTAAATAATTATGAATGAACTGCTAATTGTGTGAACTAAGTTTTATATTATTATTTCAAACTTCTAACACGACAGCTGACATTTTAAAACTTTGAACCTTCAGATTTCCAGATTAAACTTGCTCAAACTGTCCCACGATGAAGGAGACATGTTATCTGTGATAAATACTATTAGATTCATCAGCTGATCCGCTAACCGCGAATCATCTGCAGTGTAAAACAGAGCTGGCAGCAAATCAGGGCCGAGCACAAACACCTGATTGACGTTTTTTATATTTGATTTAACTCTGAAAGGTCTCCTCCTCCAGAGCAGGTCAGGAGCGCAGCGTCTGTTACGATAGCGATCTAACCAGGTAAAAAGAGCGCCACCTGTGTGGCATTAAAAACAAACTAACCCATGAATCTGGATTGATAGTTCGAACCTGTGCGTCGTTGCTCGACTGAAAGTGTGAAGATTCACCAAACAGCTCAGAGACTCTGCAGGGACACAAACAGCAGCTTCTCTTTACAGGCTGCAACGTTTGTGCTGAAAAGGCCGAAAAAGGAGGAAAAAAAACTGAAACAGAGCTGCTCCATCAGATCTGATGTGAGGCCTGAAGGTTGTTCCAGCTTTAAAAAACCCTTTAATTAACTTAATCCCACTCAGTGATGATCTCATTTAAAGAGCTTCAGGCTGTGAATCGACAGAGAGATTATCTTCTCCTGATGATGTTCACTTATTTTACTCAGCGACCACAGACGTGGACGTGACGACAGCAGGATGACTGAAGGGTACAATATGAAGATGTGACAATGATAACTTATTATAAACTAATAACTAATAAACTAATAAAACAAGAACCAAAACATGTTCAATATAAAAGTTAAAAACCGAAAAAATCCAAACTGTAAAAGTGAGTTTAAGATGAGACTCTGAAGAAGTCACTGAGTTGCCTTTTCAGATCTTTATAATAATGATAATGATTTCTTAATCTCACCATCAAAGACTTCTGCACCACACACACACACACACACTCATAAATACATACACACTCATAAACACACACCGCTGGGCACAATAAAGACTGACAGATCAGTTTGTATTCAGCTGCTGCCAAATTTCTTCTTGTGTTACTTAACAAACTGTGTTTGTGCCAGCGTGGTCCAGTTCTTCCACTTTGTCAGAGTGAGTGTTAACAAAACACACACACACACATAGCAGTGTGTTAATCTGCTGTCAGCTCTGCAGTCATCAGCTGCTGCGTGTGTGTGACGGAGAGCTTCTGCAGACGCACATCGAAAAAGATGAAAAATATTCAAAGACTCTGGTTGGAAGTTGGTGTCTTTCCACCAAACTCCATTCAAACTTTACCAGAGTTAACTCCCATCTGTCACCCTGTCTGCTTAAAATATAAAAAGTCAATGAAACAAACAGATGACGGCGTAATTTCTGTCACTGTACGCTATGTGGCCAAAAGTATGTGGACGCCCCTGTTAAATGGTACTTCTGGTCTGGATCTGTTGTTTTATTCCACACAAAGGCTCAGAATAGTTCAGCTGACTGGCAGAGATGTTCTTCATTAAACATACATGTTCTTCAGTACAACGCCCAGAAACACACTAATAATGATTAAATCTCAGTGCTCGCCAAGCTTCTGGTGATTTATGTGGATCAGTGTTTGCACGAGGCCTCTCACTGATCCTGAAAAACACTTTTGTTCTCAGGTTATTATTTGGATCAACGTCAGGTGGAAAGAGTCTGAAGAGGTTTCGTGTTTTGCTTGATTCTCGTCCAGGTAAAGTCACTGCATGAGAGCCTGTGAAAGGTGGTCACAGGTACAGGTGTGTCACTCTGGATGATCGCGGAGACAAACTGGAGCCAACAGATCAGAAGTGAGATCAACAGATTCATTCTGTCGCGATAAAGCGTGGCAAGGATTTCTTTTTGTCCTCCAAACCTCACCTATATAACAGGCTCTGTTCCAACAGGACTCTGGGAAATACCAGCGATAACACTTAGTCAGGTTTAAACATGCATGAACACACACACACACACACACACACACCTCTCCTCAAGTAAAATATTTGGTTGAATAACAGAGGACCTGCACACACCATGTAACATATTTTTATTTTATTACATTTCTTTTATTACATCTCCTTTAAAGCAGCTTTGATGTGCATTTTCTCAACATCACAAAACATACATGACCGTATCAGTGACAACATATTATCGCACTCAGTCAGAATCAGTGACGTGTGTTGGTGTTTCTGGAAGTTTGGGCTCTTTCTTTATCTGTTATCTGCTTCGCTCTCATGATGCTGTTTTCAGAATAAAAGAGCAGCTGCTGAACATGATAATTATAATAAAACATTAATTTTACAGCACTTTTCAAGCTGTGAGCTCAAAGTTCTTTCCATAAACAAGATATAACTACAAGAGATAAGAGAAACTTCAAGAACAGCAAAGTAAAAGTTCACAGTTGAAACAGTTTGTAAAAAGTGCAGTTCAATCAACAAAAGACAGAATGAATAAAACTGTTAAAAAGAACATAAAACTAAAAAGAACTAATTACTATAATTATTATAATTATAATAATAATTATTATTAGGTAGATAAATTAAAGTCGTTGTCAGGTTAAAAGGACGTCTGTGGAAATGTGTCTTTAAACAGGATTTAAAAACAGAAACAGATCGAATAATGACTGAAGACCTTCGACCTCCGTCTGGACTCTGCAGACTTTAATCCAGCTCAGAGATTTGTTTTCAGACAGCGAGGGGGTAAAAGTTCACCGATGTACTCAGGTGCCCGACCAGGTAAATTACAAGTGAAAGTTTCCCTCAGGAGGAGGAGGAGACCAAACACGGAGCTAAAAGAGAGACAAACACATGAACAGATGAGCACATGAACACATGAACACGTGAACAGATGAACAGATGAACACGTGAACAGATGAACATGAACATGAACACATGAACAGATGAACAGATGAACACATGAACACGTGAACAGATGAACACGTGAACAGATGAACAGATGAACAGATGAACAGATGAACACGAACAGATGAACAGATGAACAGATGAACACATGAACACATGAACAGATGAACACGATGACACATGAACACATGAACACATGAACACATGAACACATGAACACATGAACACATGAACACATGAACACATGAACACATGAACACATGAACACATGAACACATGAACACATGAACACATGAACAGATGAACATGAACAGATGAACACATGAACAGATGAACACATGAACACATGAACAGATGAACACATGAACAGATGAACAGATGAACAGATGAACACATGAACACGTGAACAGATGAACACATGAACAGATGAACACGTGAACACATGAACAGATGAACACATGAACAGATGAACACATGAACACATGAACACATGAACACATGAACACATGATGAACACATGAACACATGAACAGATGAACACATGAACACATGATGAACAGATGAACACATGAACACATGAACACATGAACACATGAACACATGAACACATGAACACATGAACACATGAACACGAACACGTGAACAGATGAACAGAACATGAACACATGAACACGGTGAACACGATGAACACGTGAACAGATGAACAGATGAACAGATGAACACGTGAACAGATGAACAGATGAACACGTGAACAGATGGAACAGATGAACACATGAACACATGAACAGATGAACACATGAACACATGAACACATGAACACATGAAGCATTGTGCTGCTGGATGTGAATGAAACCGTAAACATCAACATAAAAAGGTGGAAATGTTGATGTTGAGTTCACAGGTCGACTGAAACTTCAGTTTTTTAAAGTCTCTGATACTGAACAACAACCACATGAATTAAAGTTCCTGGGTTAACTCACATTTTTAAATCAAAACGTTCTCCACATATTGTCCTGTACAGCTCACCTCTAAACATGTCAAATAATAAATTCATCTAATATATCATTTTAATAGTTACTATATTTAATAAATATTCTGCATATGGATATTTCAAAGTACAGATTGTGTGAGGATGTGGCAGATTATCCTCATTAGATTAACAGATTAGTAGATGTGTTTTGTTCAGAGGAGCTATCTTTTCACCAGACTCCATTCAGTATTTTTAAACTTTTAGGGACATTAATCGAGTTTTTAAGAGATTGTCCAACATGTTTCTCACTAACTTTACATGCAGGTCACGAATCACTGACCTGGATTTAACAGAAAAGAGAAGTTGTGAATTAAAACTGCGTAAAAACTGAGGTGCTGCAGAAATAAAGTGACAGCATTATCAGCAGACTTTCGACCAGACGGACCAGTTTCATTTTCTGCCAAACTCCCGTCAATCAAACCTCACCTTCCTGCAGGTGAGTGAAGGTGACCTTCCTGTCATCATAATCCCTCTCTGGCCTCTGAGCTACAGATAAATCCTTCAAACTACGGCGAGGGGGGGGACTTTTCTGACTTTATGAGCTCTGTTAAACAAACCTGACAGCTTTAAAATAATCCTGGTTTCTGATGTCCTCACATCAGCTCGGTAGTATTTGTAAAATCTCACTAAACCAGACTGACAGTCTGTCGCGCTAACACGGAGTGAAACACAAAACACGATTTTTGAGTGAGGTATGTTGAGCCTGGAGCCAGAGTTTTCACTGTCATAAAGGCCGCTCTCTTTCAAACTGACGTTCAGAGATTCAGATTTAAATCAGCATCTAAAGTCCTAAAAGGTGAAATTTCTTTATCTTAATGCACAAGATCAGTTACTACAAACATATACGTCATATGTGTTTAATGTGCAATACTTTTTTATATTTAGAGAGAAACAGACACTGCTGAACTTTATCTCTGATCTTTTGACCTGAACATGTCTGAGGAAGGAGAGGCTGCAGCAGAGGAGGCTCCTGAATGATTGATCAGTGATTGGTTGATCCACTGTGACATGTTTGACCTGTGGGAGAGGGCGGAGCCTGCAGGTGAGTGAAGGTGGTCGTTTCATTTCCACAAATGTCAGAAGAGAGAAAACAGTTCTGATGGAAAGAGACGATTTAAATAAAACTGAAGATAAAACACTTTTAACTCAACAGGTGGTTTAAAGCTCCGATCAGACATTTATTGAATCTGATTTCAATCTTAAATAATGTGAATGTAAATACCCTCAAGAAGGAGGTTTGAGACCAGGATCCATTTGAAGAACTGGATACTGGACTCAACACGTCTTCTGGCTTCTCAGAGACTCAACAGTGAGACATCACACACTTGTATGTCTTTTATAGAGTTAATAAAAATAAATATTAAAGATTAAAGATTCATATACAGGATTAATCTTTGCAGCTGGTCAGCAGGTCATCGTGAAGCTCTTTGTGAATAAAAAGTTTATTCACCTATCAAAGTCCAGCTGGACTCCTGCATCAGTCTGTCTATCTGTCTGTCTGTAAGTGTCACCTGTCTGTGTCTCTGCAGGTAGATCTGAGGCTCTGCTGCCCCCCTGTGGTCAGAGTGAGACAAGTGGGACAAGTCTCAGAGCACCAACACACGAGCTTTGTCTTCATCATTGTTAAATCAGACTCGCTGTGGCGTTTACTGCCCCCCACAGGCCGTCTGTCAGGTTACAGGTCACTTCTGTTAGATCAACAAGCTTCAGCTCCTCTTGTTTCATCATGAAGTACGAAGATAAGATAAGATAAGATAAAATAAGATAAGATAAGTGAGAATAACAGTAGGAAAATATACAAACAAATACACAAAAATAATTACACCTGTACATACTGTAGATGGATATGCCAAATAATGTACATATAAATAAATATATATCCCCAAAATAACAGCACCAAAAATGATCAATCAGTACTCGGATCATTTACTTCTACAGTGTAGTAGTACTATACTCTATTACAAGTAAAAGTCCTGCAGCAAAACATTTTTTATCTGCCAAAAGTAAGAAGTACTCATTATGCAGAATAATCTATGATATTATTGGATGATAATTATTAATCATATATGTGCTGAACACTTTAATGTTGCAGCTCATTTTAAGAACTTTACATTCTGCTGGTGGTTAATTGGGTAATAAAACACCAACATTTATTTATTGTATTAAGAATGTGAATCTGCAATTCACAATCAATAATTCAATAATAATCAATAATTAACTCAGGTAAATGTAGTGGAGAAAGAAGAATACAAAGGAAACAGTCAAGTAAAGTAAAACTGGCTAAAATACCTCAAAAGTGTACTTTCGCTTACGTGTTTGTACATGAATGAATGTACTTAGTCCTTCCACCACTGGATTTACTCTAAAGAGACGTGGAGGAAATAATTTACACTTCTTCTTCATCATCATCATCATCATCACTGAGGGGTAAATGTTGTTCAGAGAGGTAGTTCTTCTTCAGCAGATGAGTCTGTAGGTTCATATAATGTCACTCTGCTGCCACCTGCTGGTTTGTGTCAGGATCCTTTTCATCAAGCTCCTTCATTCACATCTTCCCTCCCCTTCACCTGAGAGCCCCGCCCATCTCCACACCTGACATTAATGTCATCCCCTCATCAGTCACAGACTCATGATGCAGAATATCATATTATTTATTATTAATTATATTATTATATTATGTTTTATAATGTCTCATTTTCTGGTTTCGATTCAGTTTTAAGATTCAGCTGAAAAAAACAAGAGATAAACAGGATATGGGATATTTATCAGCTTTATTTTAGATTAAAATGTACTAATTCAATTTTAAACTGAGACAATGAAGGATGTAAATATATCAAATATCACAATGAAGCACACATGAACAGATATATAAAATCTGAAGTGTCACGTTTGAAGTTAAATGGATTGATGTTTGTAATAAAGAGAAAAACTAATCAAATCACACAATGTGAGGAGGCAATTATATCATTAATATGACTGGATTTCACTACAGAGACACCCACATTGTTTAAACCACAAATAAAACCAGTGAAATTTAAAAAGTGACCCCACACAATTTAAAATGTACAACTGACCAGCTCAGAAAATATTTAGAGAGACAGAAAGTGAAGAGAAAATGTAGAAACAATATAAATGAAGTGCTGATTATGAGCTCAATCAGTAAAGCTTTAAACTTTAAATTTTCAACTTAAAACAAACCATCATTTTTATATTGTCTTTGTCAAGAATTAAATTCAAATACTGTATTTAAATACAATTTTGAGGAACGTGTACTTTAGTATCTTCTTTTCATTGCACTTTCTCCTCTTAGTAAGTATGTCTCCTACACTAGTAAAATTTCAGATTATGATTAAAACATCTAATCTAAATTATAAAGACAGTTATTATATTATCAAAGAGCATTTTTCAAAACTTTAAATTGAGTATGTTTACTTTAACAGACACCGTCTGTCTGCAATAATTTCAAATCAATTAAATTACTCAATCATGATAAAAACAAATCTAAACTTTAGGTGTGATTTAGATCTCTTGCTCCAACATTTTCTAATTTACTGAATATTAATTTTTGGTGCCAACCCTTATTACCTGCACCTTCCTCCTCTGTCCTAACTTCCTCTCTTCACACTACATCTTCATCTTATTTTGAATTTCACACTGTGTCAGTTACTTATTCTGTAAAACATTTTCAAGCTTTACCGCCCACCAGGAATTATCTTATGATAACTGTTTCTCTCACTGACCTTCCCCTAACTCTTCATGTCTCTGCGACTTCTTCACCTCCTCTTCTCTCAAACTCTTAAACCTTTCTCGTCTACACTTACTGTCTCTATCTGACACCTTTGCTGTATATCTCCCTCCTTCCCTTGGTGACCTTTCACCTTTCCTGACAACACCACCCTTTTCCCATTTAAAAAAAATCTCTTTCTCTTATTGCGTCTAAATGAATAACTGGAAGCAGTTCAGAATATTTCAAGTTGACGTACTTGCACGATGCCCGCTATTTTTGATGGTTGAAAGTACTTATTGTGAGTTGCTCTGGATAAAAACAGCTAAATAAATGTAAACTTTTAACATAGTTTGAGACTCAAAGAAGTAAGAAATACAATATTCAACAGAAAACAACAGTTAGAGAAGTAAAACCAATCAAAACAAATTTGTTTTTTTTTTTTTTTTTTTTTTTTTTTTTTTGCTCTTGCCTCAGATTTAACCTGTGGCCCCTGACAGGCCCCGATCACTAGTTTGGGAAATATGAAACTGAAATACCAAACTCTGTGGTATATTAAATACAACAATACAACAATAAAATACTCTTTATACATTGATTTAGCAGTATTTGTGAATTGCTGTACTGGTGAGTAAATGATCTGAGTACTTTTTGCAACACTGGTATTTGTTATCTCTACATTTAAAATAGGATGTATTGTTCAGTACTAAACTGTTTGTTTTTACTGTGTCTGCATGTTTTATATTGACCATAAATTTAATGTGATCGCGGCACCATGATGTCACTCAGGTCCTCCCCGGTTATCCAATCAGAGACGCATGATGTCATCAAGGCCCTCTGAATCAGCACTCGTGATCCCAACACCCGTGGTCAACCACTGCTGAACAAGAGGCGATGCAGCTGCAAGAGAGAGATTATTTTACTGTACATCACTTTGTAACTTTGTTTTTAGGCTTTGTTTTTAAAAGATGCTATAAAAATAAAGGCATTATTATTATTATTATTATTATTATTGAAGTTGGTGTTTTTGTCTTGAACATGTGTTTATTGTTGTGAATGTAACACAGGTGTTGTCACCTGCAGCCTGCTGTTGTTGCCGTTGAGCTTGTCCTTGTTTGTCCTGACTTCTTTCTCTAACCGCTGCTGAGATTGTCAGCGCTGCCATCTTACAAACGCTGATTCTCTCCTTGTTGCCTCCAGCTCCGCTGCCGGTGCTTCTGATCGGGCGGTCGCTGCTGCTGATGACCCTCCCCCCTGTGCTATTGGTCCTCCCCGACCCAGAGGAGCCGCTTATCCTTCCAGTTCGGCTGCTAATTCTGTCACTGCCACCTGAACTACTAAGTTTAGACCCGCTCCCAGTACTGCCAACACGATTTACTCCAACTGTAGCACTGTTCAGCCACCCTCCACTACTCATATTGACGATCATCTGCCCCCCTGGGCTTGGGGCTCTTTGGCTGCTGGTCATCCCTCCCCCTGATCGCCCTGTACTCCCCACACTGCTCTTTCGTGCATTAGATGAGCTATAAACAGGCTTCCATTCGCCGCTGCCAGTGCTTGTGAACCTCCCAGAGCTGCTGGTTCTGTGACTCCCGGATGAGCCGCTGAGTCTGCCACCATTACCAGAGCTACTTAACCTACCACCACTACCTAAGCTGCTACTGCGCTTAACAACACTACCCGAGCTAAGCCTGCCACCACTTCCAGCACTACTCACTCTTGTGTGGCTACCTGGTGGACTGATTATTTGGCCAGCCTTGGCACTGACACTGACCCTGTCTGCGCTACTGGCACTATTCAAACTTCCAGTACTTCCACCATAAATTCTCCACTCCCCACTGCCTTCGCTGCCAAACCTCCCAAATCCTGATATTCCTGGTGGGCTTGTTGCTAGTTGTGTGGCCACTGATGGGCTTTCAACGCCGGGCAAGCTGTCACTGCGAGCTGGACGGCTCATACGTCCAGTACTCACCACCATAGACTCTCCAATCTCCACTCCCACTTCTGCCAAATGTCTTTGTTTCTGGCTGGCTTGTTTCAGTAAGAGTGGGCACTGACTGGCTTTTTTCGTTCCCTGCACTGGGCAAGCTGCTCTTACATCCAAGACTGCCTCCGTAACACATCCACTCTCCACTTCCTCTAGAACTGAATCTCCCTGTTTCTGGTGGGTTTGTTGGAGGGTTTGTGACCTCTGATGGGCCTTCTTCTGTCCCTTTTTTGGGTAAGCTAGCACCACCATCCAGGCTGCTCTTACGTCTAAGATTGCCACCATAAACAATCCATTCCCCACTTCCTCTACTGCCAAACCTCCCTGTTTCTTGTTGGCTTGTTGTAAGGACTGTGTGGCTACCTGGTGGACTGATTATTTGGCCAGCCTTGGCGCTGACACTGACCCTGTCTGCGCTACTGGCACTATTCAAACTTCCAGTACTTCCACCATAAATTCTCCACTCTCCACTGCCTTCGCTGCCAAACCTCCCAAATCCTGATATTCCTGGTGGGCTTGTTGCTAGTTGTGTGGCCACTGATGGGCTTTCAATGCCGGGCAAGCTGTCACTGCGAGCTGGACGGCTCATACGTCCAGTACTCACACCATAGACTCTCCAATCTCCACTCCCACTTCTGCCAAATGTCTTTGTTTCTGGCTGGCTTGTTTCAGTAAGAGTGGGCACTGACTGGCTTTTTTCGTTCCCTGCACTGGGCAAGCTGCTCTTACGTCCAAGACTGCCTCCGTAACACATCCACTCTCCACTTCCTCTAGAACTGAATCTCCCTGTTTCTGGTGGGTTTGTTGGAGGGTTTGTGACCTCTGATGGGCCTTCTTCTGTCCCTTTTTTGGGTAAGCTAGCACCACCATCCAGGCTGCTCTTACGTCTAAGATTGCCACCATAAACAATCCATTCCCCACTTCCTCTACTGCCAAACCTCCCTGTTTCTTGTTGGCTTGTTGCAAGGACTGTGGCCACTGATGTGTTTTCTTTGCTCTCTTTGCTGGGTAAGCTTGCACCTGTACGGCCAAGACTTCCACCATAAACAATCCACTCTCCGCTGCCATGCCTGAATCTTCCCTCAGCTCCTGCATTACCACTGAGTGTAACTGATGAATTTCCAGCCTTACCTTCTGAATTTCTAGCCACAGCGGTAGAGGTAGTTCCTCCATTGGCAGGGACACTTCCAAAGCTAGCTGACTTAACAAACACTTTTTCACTGTTACCTCTCCTATTGGAAACCTGATTTTTTTCCTGTCCCCTCACCTCCACAATGGAAGTCTCTTTGTGGAGTTGTGAGCCATCCTTGCCTCCTGGAATGATGCCTCTATTCTGGACATCCTTGTTATCTGCAATACCACCTGTATCTTTGTTCCAATCTCTAAGATATTTTGCATCTATCACACTTTTCCCATACAGGCCTCCAATACCAAGCTGCTCATTTTTTTCTTTGTTTGCTATGATACTATGATCACCTAAACCTCTGAACTCCACGATTCCAAAACTACTGCTCAGTTGAAAGCCGATCCCTTGACTACTTGATTTAGACTTGTTTGTACCATTCAGAGTATGACTTTCTCTATTTGGTTCAGATGATCCAAAATATAAACTCTCCCTGACTTTTTTATCTCTATCCTCTCCTGGCAATGCTTGGCCTGACAGGGACATGGACTGGCTGTCCTCTTTTGTTGAGAGAACGTATTTCTCAACTGGTCTCACATGTGCATTCGCTTCAGTTAGATTCAGGCTTACTTCTTCATCTTCTTCTCCACCATTTGGACTTAAACACAGATTACCCTCAACTGGACTCAAACACGTGTCTGAGTCATGAGGACTGAGAAACATTTCTGGGTCATGTGGACTCAGAACCGAATTAGGACTTCTTATGTCCTTTTCAGGATCAACTGGACAAAACAGTTGATCTACCATGCTCATCTCTGTGTGCACTGGGCTCAGACATGTTTCTGGATTGCTGGAAGAACTCAAAGCCACACCAGAATCTGTTGAAGACGTTTTTGACTCTGTGGTACTCAGCGATGCTTCTTGACTTTCTAAACTAACTATATCAGGGTCCACCTTTACCTCATTGGTATTATGGATACCATTAAGTACTTTCACCTCATTCACTTCAAATTTCACTTCTTTTAAAATCTCTGTACTTGCAGTTTCACTCCTCAGGTTGTCATTGCTCACTGGGCTACTGGATGAAGCAGTTGCAACAGAGACAACGGATAATGCTGTACTAGCAGCTTCGCCTACATCCCTCACAACTTCTGCTGTAGTCTCCAAACAGACAGACACAACCTGTGTAGGATCCTGGTGATTAGTCTGAATGGAGCCCTCAGTGCCATCCATTTGAGCTGAAATCACAGCTTCTGTCTCTGTCTTTACCTCTGCAGTGGTTTGTTGGCTGGGATCAGTTGTGGTTGTAGTTGTGATGATATGTGGTCCTTGTTTTACTTCTGGTTCTGGACAAAGAACGGTTTTGGCGATCTCTATTTGAATGTTTATCCCTGTTTCATTTGCCTGCAAACTAGCCTCTGTGCTAATTTGTTTGGAGGTAAGAGTTTCTGTTTTTTCCTGAACAGCAGCACTGCTGGCAGATTGTATGTCAGGAACTAATGTGGGGATTCCTTGTTCAGTATTCATCTCTGGTTCAGAAGCCTCGAGAACAACTTCTTTGCCTAAAACTTGACTAATCTGAGTACTAACAATCGTGGTATTCTGCAGATCATGATCTTCAGCGTGGACTTTATCTTCCACAGGGCCAGACCCTGTATCTGCATTCTCCATGACTTTGTTTGGTTCACTATTGGATGTAACTGTTTTTAAGATCTCAGTTTGAATTTTTGTCCCTATTTCATTAGCCTGCAAACCAGCCTCTGTGGTCATTTGTTTGGAGGTAAACATTTCGTTTTTTTCCTCAACAGTAACACTCTTAGAGGATTGTGTGTAAGGAGCTAATGTGGGGATTTCTTGTACAGTATTCATCTCCTGGTGTTTAGTCTGAATGGAGCCCTCAGTGCAATCCATTTGAGTTGAAATCACAGGTTCTGTGTTTTGTTTGCTGGGATCAGTTGTGGCAGTGGCCATAGTTGCTACTTTGTCTAAACTTTGACTAATCTGAGTACTAATAATTGAGGAGTTCTTCAGATCATGATCTCCAGATTGGACTTTATCTTCCAGAGGGCTGCTCTGCTTGTTGATCGTAGTAATGATGGTCATGGATTCCCTCCCAGTTCCTTCAGGAAGAGCTCCTATTCTTTGGTTTTCAGATCTGTCAAATGAGCCTGTCAGATTTGAAGCATTAATCAGTGTCAGTGGTGAGCTTGTTGTTCTGCTGTCGACCCTGATTGTCTGGGCTGTGGTCACTGTTTCTGAGAGTGGGGAAATTACAGGTGTTTGTCTCACAGTATGGATTTGGCCTTTAGAGATAGTCTTAAAGTGATTCATCCTGAGATTTCCCCCCTGAACTCTGACTGTTCTGTCTACCTCGATGTGTCTTCTGAAGGTGGATGGGCTGGTTGTAACACAATAAGATGTGATGTTAGCTGCAGAGTTTGAGTGAAGACTTGAGACCCTGTGAACAACAAGAAAAGTTAAGAATAATGGCAAGAACAGAACAGAAATGATTATACAAGACAAAAAAGTAATTTTTTGCAAATACAATTAAAAATGCAACTTGCAACAACATGGTTGTTTTGTAAAAGAAAAAGTTGCGATATAAAGGTGATGGAAGGTGGATGCATTGGTGTGGAGAATGTAAGACATATGGAAAGCACTGCATTTATCTGTTAGATTTCCACCATCATCATCTCATACCCCTGTGTAATCAGTTCATTCAGCAGCCTCTTGTAGTCCTGTATCTCATTCTCCAGTCTGCTCTTGATGTCCAGCAGGATCTGAAGTTCCTCGGCCTGCTGAGCTGTAGTCTGCAGCACTGACTCCAGTTCTGTGCTCAGATTGTCAGCTCTCTGCTGCAGGACCACCAGCTGCTGGAAAATGGACTCATACTGTTCCTGACCAGAGGCCTCCAGCATCATGTTCTGCAGACAGACGGGCATATACAATGATGCATGTTAGCACTGTGATTCTTCTTCTGCAGCTTTAATGAGATTTTATTAAGACGGAATACTTAAGGGTTAGGCTCTGTATTTAAAGATTAATGTACTTTAGCCTCACAGCGTGAGTTGGTTTGTGCACAAATAAGTTTTTAAATAGATCTATAGCATGAAAATCTGTTCAGTCTGTTTACATAAAGGTCGCAGGAGAGGGTATAATTAGACAATGCTTAGATCTGTCATTGCAAACAAATGCTGGGAGCAGGGTTTGAACCTGCATGGGGAAACCCCATTGGACTTCGAGCCCAATGCCTTAACCGCTTGGCCATCACAGCTGCAAAAGCAGCTTTCTTCATGTTTTGATTAAGTCCAGTAGTTTTATCTTACCAGCACCTGTAGTTGATTCAGTTCTTGTTCCAGATTTGCTGCTGTTCTCCTCAGCTCCTTAAGCTCAGCCTGGATGACCTCTGACCCCAGTGGAGCATCAAAGGTCACCTCCGGAGAACTCAACATGGACATCTGAACACAACACACAAAACGAAAGCATTTCAAACTGATCATTTTCACATATTTCCTTTATTTCAAAATAGGAGCGTGCTGTTGATGTTTGTCCACCTGGGTGCTGAACCAGGACTCATTCTGTTTCTTGTTGAGCAGCATCTTATTCGTCTGTCTCAGTTGGTCCAGCTGCTGGATCAGGTCTAATGATTCATTAGGCTGCACCTCCATGGTGATGCCCCCTGACACCTGGGCCAGGAGACCCTGCATGTCCTGGACAGGTAGACAGGAATCATGATGGAGCTGATGTATGCAGTTTGTTCATTTTAGTAATCCAGGTGAGTTTTGTTACCTGTTGGTGCTGTATCTGCAGCTCCATCAGTTGTTGTGTTTGATCACTCAGCTGATTCTGGAGCTGCGGGAGTCTGTGGACCTGAAGCTCCTCCTCCTGCATCTTCAGGTTCCTAAGCTCCGCCTCCAGACTACTGCGACGCTCACACTCCTTTTCACATCTGTTCACACAGCAAAGGATGATGGGATATGTTCATACTGTGTTCAGTATGTATGCTGAATGTGTGTGGCTCTACCTGATGTTGAGGTTGAAGGCGATGAGCTCTGCATTGAGCAGCTCCAGCTTCACATGGGCCTGGGACGAGAGACACTCACTGATCTGCGAGAGAGAGAAATATCACCTGGATGAGGTCCAGCCACATCTTTAGACAAACTTTAACATTAGCATCTGTTGCTGTAAAACCAGCTGGAAGCTAAACTGCTACTAAAGCAGTACAAGTACTAATAGTAGTAACAGTCCGATGCGTCTACTTGAGTCACATCACTTGGACTCACCTCAGGTTTATGTCAAAAGACCTGAATCTTGACTTTGACTTAAACATCAGTGACCCGTGTCCTCACCTGGACTTCAGCCTTTTGACTTGGAATGACTTGTAAAGCTTTTCAAATTTTAAAAATGTGTGCTTTGTTTTTACTGACAACACACATGAAAATCCAAATGAGATTAAACTTGGTGACAATTTTTTATAATTAAACTTTTTGAGTTGTTTTTACAGGATAAGGTGAATTTCAGGTTTAATCTCTGACATTTAATCAGTGACATTTCAAGAGTGAGTCAGACTTGTTTCAACCTGTCTGACCTTTAAACAGAAGCACAACATCCTGATGAGTCGCAACCAGCCTGACACGCTTCAACATCATCAGGTTACCTACAGAGCCTCATCTGGCCTGCTCTGGTCTTTATTTGGCCCTGCTCTGATCCTTATTTGGCCCTGCTCTGATCTTTATTTGGCCCTGCTCTGATCTTTATTTGTCCTTGTTTTGATCTTGTTTTGGCCCTGGTTAGGCCCTTGTTTGGCCCCAGGTCAGATTTATCACATGCAGATATGTCTTTTCTTTTCTTTGTTCAGGCTGCTCTCCATTGTTGATCAGTATATTGTTCTCACTGTTGTTTAAATGTGGCTGCAGAGATCTTGTCAAACCTGAAACTCAGCAAACAATCAACATCAACAACACGTTGTTTGTCTTCCCTTCGTCTGTGAGTTGATTATAGTGCTTATATTTGATCAGAGATTTTCATTTATGAGCTGTTCAGATGATAAAGTCGAACCAGGATTTTTCTCTGTATTTGTAAATGTATTTTATTTTGTCTGACTTGTTTTGTTTTATTGTAAATGAATTGTTGATTAGATTTGAATTGATCAGCTTCTGACTGGATTTCTTATTGTAGTGTGTGTTACACAGTGTTGGTGAGCTGACCTGGTCCTGCAGTAGGGATACTGTCCTCAGATGTCCATCCAGCTCTCCCAGCTCTCTGGGACACTTCTTGTCCAGCTCCATCTGGATTTGATGCTCCAGCCTCTGATTGGCCGCCTCCAGAAACTGGACCTGCAGCCGTCAATCAGAGGAGACAAGCAATTAATTGATTATTAGCTGTGGTGATTTTTCACTATTTTGGCAATAAAATGTGGCCTCTGATCTGCTCAGTCACACAGTGATGAGGACGAAGTGATGACAGAGAGTGAAACCCTCACGAGGACATAGGTTTTTATGTCTTTAAGACTTTTAAAGGTATTTCAAAGGTCTAAAAATCCAGCATTTTACGAGAAGAAACTCAGTTTATGTTTTCTTTTGCTTCAAACTATATTATATTCATTTAATTTTCAGGTATAGGAGAATTTTTATGTTTCACCATACATCAAAAATAAAGAGCAGATGTAAAGTAAAAACAAGAAGACATAAAGTAGTTGTTTCAGTTCATGCAAAAGTTTTTGCATGTTTCCACCTCATGCATGTCCTACCTGCTCCAGGTACAAGGCCAGCCTCGCATTCAGCTCCTGCATGGTGACTTTCTCTGAGGACAAACAGAAGCTCCTGCTGCTGTCCGGAGCCACAGCAGCTGCAACAGCAGTAGCCGCCGTGCTGTAATGCAACAAACCTCCAGGTCCATGATGAAGCCAGTAACCCAAAGCTGCCCGGGTCGGTCTGCTTGCATAAGGAACCTGCCACTGTGCCATCTTTTCATTCGCTCGGTCACATTTGGACACATGTATCCTCCGTAACATGTGCTGTTCCTGCAGAAAGAAGATCTAACTGCATATTTTTCTGAATGAATCTACTGCTGCATTTCTAAATCTCCTCTCTCAGCTGTTGTCTAAACTCCCTGCTCTGGATGTGAAGCCCTTGGGTGTCCTGGAGAGTGTCAGGTGTGTCACAGGTGTGTCAGGACTTGATGGAGCTCAGGTCTAATCTGCATTAACCTTTAAATGGTGATATTTAAAACAGGTTTCAGCAGGACAGCAGCCCTACCCTTCAGAGCATTTTAGTGTTTAAAAGACAGCCAGGTTTTCACATGCTCTGCAGATGTTGTGGATCACTGAGTTCTCTAACCTGAAGGTGAAACGACAGTTAAAAAAATATCACATTATGTATGCAGCTCTGATTCTCCCAATAAATCATCCAGAACTTGAATATTTCTCTACCTACATTTCCGAATAATCAGTTAAAGAGAAATCTTCCACAATGCAACTGCCATTGAGAAACTGCTCGTTTTATATTTTCTGGCTCTGTAAACTTTAATAAATCTTCATTTATGAGTCTTAGTTTTATTTTAGTCTTTATGTGCTGTGATTGGTTCCATAAGGTATGGGTAATTTTGTATGTTTCACCTCATGCATTAAAGAATGAAAGTAGGTATAGAATAAAGACAATAAACCATAAAACAAATGCAGTACTCGTTTCGGTCCATGCAAAACTCCATTAAAAAATCTGATACTTTCATGTTCTCTTATTATCAAAGAATACATACTCTTCACCAGTTTAACACTGCACTGATTCAGAACATACATCTGTAAATAATCAAAACATATACGACAATTATTCATCGTTTGTAAATCTTCACATTTCATCCATCCATCCATCCATCCATCCATCCATCTTCCTCCGCTTATCTGGGACCGGGTCGTGGAGGCAGCAGTCTGAGCAGAGATGCCCAGACTTCCCTCACCCCAGACACTTCCTCTAGCTCTTCTGGGGGGACCCCGAGGCGTTCCCAGGCCAGCTGAGAGACATAGTCACTCCAGCGTGTCCTGGGTCTTCCCCGAGGCCTCCTCCCGGTGGGACATGCCATGAACACCTCCCTAGGGAGGCGTCCAGGGGGCATCCGAAACAGATGCCCGAAGCCACCTCAGCTGATTCCGATGCGCGAAGGAGCAGTCTATCTCTAAGGGAGCGCCCAGCCACCCTGCGGAGGAAACTCATTTCGGCCGCTTGTATCCGCGATCTTGTCCTTTCGGTCATTACCCAAAGTTCATGACCATAGGTGAGGGTGGGAGCGTAGATTGACCGGTAAATCGAGAGCTTCGCCTTTCGACTCAGCTCCTTCTTCACCACGACGGTCCGGTACACCGACCGCATAACTGCAGGACGCTGCACCAATCCGCCTGTCAATCTCACACTCCATCTTTCCCTCACTCGTGAACAAGACCCCGAGATACTTGAACTCCTCCACTTGAGGCAGGACCTCTCCACCCACCTGGAGAGGGCACGCCACCCTTTTCCGGTCGAGAACCATGGCCTCGGATTTGGAGGTGCTGATTCTCATCCCAGCCGCTTCACACTCGGCTTGCAAACTGCTCCTAGTACATGCTGAAGGTCCTGGCCTGATGAAGCCAACAGTACAACATCATCTGCAAAAAGCAGAGATGAAATCCTGTGGTTTCCCAAAAAGGACTCCCTCTGGCCCCTGGCTACACCTAGAAATTCTGTCCATAAAAATTATTAACAGAACCGGTGACAAAGGGCAGCCCTGCCGGAGTCCAACATGGACCCCATACTCGTGGAGGACCCCCCACAGGATACCACGAGGGACACGGTCAAATACCTTCTCCAGATCCACAAAGCACATGTGGACTGGTTGGGCAAACTCCCATAAACCCTCAAGCACCCTGTGGAGGGTATAGAGCTGGTCCAGTGTTCCACGACCCGGGACGAAAACCGCATTGTTCCTCCTGAATCCGAGGGTCGTCGACTATCGTTCGGTCCGAATTCTCCTCTCCAGTACCCTGGCGTAGACCTTCCAGGGGAGGCTGAGAAGTGTGATCCCCCTGTAGTTGGAATACACTCTCTCCGGTCCCCCTTTTTAAAAAGAGGGAACCACCACCCCGGTTTGCTACTCCAGAGGCACTGTCTCCGACCTCCATGCAATGTTGCAGAGGCGTGTCAGCCAAGACAGCCCCACAACATCCAGAGACTTGAGGTACTCAGGGTGGATCTCATCAGAGCTTGCAAACTACATCAGTGACTTTGGCTTGGATGATGGACGAGTCCACCTCCGCTTCCTTAGTGGGCGGCATGTCGGTGGGATTGAGGAGATCCTCGAAGTATTCCTTCCACCGTCCAACAATGTCCCCAGTTGAGGTCAACAGCTCCCCACCTGCACTGTAAACAGCGTTGGCAGAATACTGCTATCCCCCTTCTGAGGCCCCAGACGGTTTGCCAGAATTTCTTCCTCCTCCATGGCCTCACCAAACTCCTCCCAGACCCGAGTTTTTGCCTCCAGGACCGCCCAGGCTGCTGCTTGCCTTGGCCTGCCGGTACCTGTCAACTGCGTCATGAGTCCCACAGGCCAACATGGCCCGACAGGACTCCTTCTTCAGTTTGACGGCATCCCTTACTTCCGGTGTCCACCACCGGGTTTGGGGATTGCCGCCATGATGACAGGCACCAGAGACCTTGCGTCCACAGCTTCGAACTGCTGCGTCGACAATGGAGGCAGAAAACATGGTCCACTCGCACTCAATGTCCCCAGCCTCCCTCGTAATAATCTGGGGAGAAGTTCTCCCAGGGGGTTGGGAGTTGAAGGCCTCCCTGACAGAAGGGGCTCGGCCAGACATTCCCAACAGACATACGGCCGTATGTCTTGAACACTCAGGTAAACGTACTGTGAGAAAGAGATCAGATGAAACGACAGCAGACCAGATCAACAAGGACCATTATACCTGGATTCCCCCCTTTATTATATTTTTATCATGTTTTTTACTATGTTTTTGGCACCATCATATCAAGAAGAATTTCTTGTATGTGAAACACTTACTGGCAATAAACTTGATTCTTATCCAGATCCTCATCCTGAATCGGATCCTGACCCTAGTTCTGATCCTGATCCAGATTCTGTTCCTGATCCTTATTCTGGTCCTGATTCTATTAACTCATCTTGTTATTAATATATTATTATGTGGTAGGTGTCGTTGATGCTCTGTCCTGCAGGGGTCGCTGGAGGACTCGCGGTCTGATCTAAACTCCACACACGAAGCAGAGACAGCAGCCAATCAGAGAGCAGCAGCAGTCGTGTCAGCGCCTGCGCGTTTCCAGTGTCGATGGTCTTGTTGACATGTCCGCCGCGGAGCTTTCAGCGTTTCTGTGAGCAGCTTCACCTCACTGAGCGCCTTCACTGTCCGCGGGTCGGCCTGATGGAGAACCCCAGAGACCTGGTGAGTCCCGAGGCGTGTCTCTCCGGAGCTACCCCCCCTTTGTTGTTACTGTGAAAGGCTGCTGACAGGCAGTCAATGCAGGACTCCGTTATAAATCTGCTTAATTTAAGTGCTCTTGTTCTCCGACTGAAATATATATACTCCAATAAAGATATATTTTACATTTTTATTTAAGTACCTAATATACACATTAATTCGGCTCTGACGATTTGTACAAACTATTTCTTAATTGAGTCAGAATAAAGCCATTTATAATTGCTTCTCCTGTTTGCCTTAGCTGTCTCATTACCAAACCCCACTGAGAAATCCTCTAATTTTACGTTTTCTTTTTGTGCTCTCAAAGGCACTTATCTCACAGGTTGGCACTTTTAATTGTTTACTAAAATCTAACATTTAGCCCTTTTTTCGGCATATATGTCTTCAAATAAGCAGTTTTAATTGAAGTTGAATTTCCCTGAAGTTGAATTTTATTGTCGCTTTGTTGTTGTCATTCACCGCAGCACACAGTGGACATCGGCGACTGGCGAAGTGAATCAATTAGACTCTGATGCGAGGTGCATTTAATATATGCCGAATTTCAGGGGGGGTCACCTCAGTCACAGACAGCCCTAAGTCATATTATATATATCATATTTAAGTTCATAATCAATTACATTTAAAATTGGCAGAATTCTGGAGGTCATTTGGTGTCCAATCCAGATGTAGCTGCTGAGTCTCTCTCTCTGTTTCTGTGATGTCAGTCAGCCTCTCTCTCTCTCTCTCTCTCTCTCTCTCCGCACTGCAGTGGTGCAGCTCCAAACTCACTGATGAGAACAACTGAATGCAACAGGCTGAGAGTGTGTGTGAGTGCCAGTGTGTTTGAATCAGCTTTCATCTTTAATGAGATAAAGGTAGTGACAGGTTGGGATACATAAACGTCCTTTAGATGAAATTAGATGGTGCTGTAAGTCACAATGACTGTGTGTGTGTGTGTGTGTGTTCGAGTTCCTTAAATGTCTCATATTTGCTGTTTTTCTCTGTTAATATCTTTATAAACTGAATCTCAAACAAAACAGGGCTTAAAGACATCAATAATTTCCAGTGAAGATGCAACTAATGATTGTTTCCATTATTGATTCATCTGATTTTTCATTCCCAAGTTAAATTTAAGTCCATGAAATATCAGAAAATAGTGAAATTGTGAATCACGGTTTCTCATGCCACAAATCGACGTCTTTGTATGTCTTGTTTTATCCGACTAACATCAGCAAACAACTCCAGACTCCATATGAAAATAGATTCAGTTTAATGTCAAACAATAGTTATTTCTATTCAAGAAAATGCAACCAAAGAACTGTTGGACTTTTTGCTTGAAAAATATGTTAAATAATTAATCATAATTAAAAAAGTTTCCTACAAATCAACGGACAGAAACACCTTCTGAACTGCACGCAGACAAACTGACATCTGTGTGTGATGTATTATTTTGCATTAATGATATATGAATGTGTGAGCAGGTTGAATATTTTATAGATTTTTAGGTGGTTTAATCTACAACAAATCATATTTTATTAACTCATCATATGTTTATTTGTCTTATTCTGTAATTGTGCCAGATAAGTGTAGTGAAGTAAGGACGTCTCTCCTTCGTCCTCAGTTGGAGCGTCCGTCCAGGAAGCGTCGCGACTCCTTCGGGATGCTCGACGGTTTGGAGGAGGACCGGAGCAGCTGCAGCACCGAGTCCAGCGGGGGGAGCGGAGCCTCCAGCCCTGAGGACAGCGAGGAGGAGGAGCTGGGGGGAGGAGGAGGAGGGTTGACTCAACTCACCCCTTCCTCCTCCTCCTCCCTGACACTCATCAAGACTAACGGACAGGTGTACACCTACCCTGACGGAAAGGCAGGCATGGGTCAGTCAAAGCTAATGTTTGTTTTTTCTCTGACACACAAAAACTATTAAAACTCATCAGTGAACACACACTAGAGTTTATTTTACTCAATCACACACACACACACACACGCACACACAGACTAAAATGTCCTCCAGCCTGACAACAACAAAAACAGGGTCTTTGGATTTTTCTTTTTGAAATAGAAAAACTTGCAATGAGACGTGTTCTTAAACTGACAAACTGCTCAGTTTAAATGTTCTTCAGTAAAATCTTCTGATTTTCAGACGTGCTGAAGAAAATATTTGAATATGTATTATTTATTTGGCTCTCTCCATGTTTTTGTCAGCAACCTGTGAGATGTGTGGTATGGTGGGTGTGAGAGATGCTTTCTACAGTAAAACCAAACGTTTCTGCAGCGTCTCCTGCTCCAGAAGTTACTCCTCCAACTCCAAGAAGGCCAGCATCCTCGCCAGACTGCAGGTACAAAATGCAACAACTGACTTCCTTTTAATGGAAAAGCAAACGTTTCCTTTCAGGAGTGGATGAAATCTTTTTCAGCCTTCAGCTTCTCTCACCTCATCTTCATTAAAAAGAGCAACATGAGGGCTGATTTTAAATGATTGACATAAATAGAAAATGATCTTTCAGCAGATTAAATAAAACAGACTGTAAGTGAGCTCTGATCATCGTAAAAATATATTTTACAACCTTTAGTAAGTTCTGATGCTGCTGATTAAAACTGAATGTATATATATATATATATATATATATATATATTCAGTTTTTAAAAACATGGTCCTCAAAAACTTACTTATATACAACCTTTATAAGCTAGAATGATGACAAAGCAGTAAATAGTGATATAAAATAGTGTTTTCTGTATAATTCAGATTTCACACTTTCTACACAGTTTTCTGTCCACGAGGTCGTAGAAACTGTGTATGTTTGTTTGTTTACGACTGAGGGGAAGTTAACGGTGTCAGTGTGTTGTCTTAACGGGGAAGTCTAACTCGTCTCTCTTGTTTTGAAGGGGAAGCCGCCCACTAAGAAGGCGAAGGTCCTGCAGAAACAGCCTCTGATAACCAAACTAGCTGCCTACGCTCAGCACCAAACCAACCAGCACAGCGGCGTCAAGAAAAACGGTGAGGCCTCCAAGTGCTTTAACTTCAGTCACAGTCTGATGGGACAATCCATAAAATCTGACGACAGTTTGGATTCAGAGAAACGACAGTGAAGACCTTTATTGCTGTTGAGGTCTGTTTCTGCAGGGCTGCTTCTGATAGAGCAGCTTCAGTCAGTATATTTTTACTGACTTTGTTTGAAGTATGAACAATAATTTTGTCCCAGCAGAAGGAGAAAATGAGTGTTTTCTTAATAACAGTATAAAACCAGTAACGTACAATAAACTGTATTGATTTTATCACACTGATCAGAAAGGAGCTGCTGGCCTCTTTTCAACCTGCTGTAAACATGAAAAATATCACAAACTCCAAAGGATAAAAGCATTTCTATAGAGGAAGTCAGAAACACCTCCATGAGGTGAATGTGTGAAGGTGATCGTCAGAGAACATTTAGCTTTATTGGTCTTTAGGTGGACAAACACTTCCTGTTTGTTTGCAACGTTTTTGTTTGTTTGATGTGTGTTTGCTGCAGTAACCGTGGATGTGTTCGACTGGGGTCGTTACCTTGGAGACGGAGACGTGACGGGAGCTCCGGTCAGCTGCTTCAAACATGTGGGTGCATCTCACACACACACGCACACACACAGTAAGAAGGAAGACAGAAAAATGTTGATCACAAAGCTGAAAAGATTATAAAAGCTTAAAGAACAACATGCAGAAATGTTCAGAAATACACTGAATTCAACTACTTCGAACATCCAGCAGTTGAAGTACTCAAAAACTCAGTTTTACTCAAGTAAAAGTAACAATACACCTCTGTGGAAATACTCTATCACAAATAAAAGTCCTGCATTTATGATTTCACTTTTTTTACAAACTGGTGACGTTTCAGTTGTAACCGCTGCTGTCATATAGATGTGATGAAGTGAAAGTAAAATATGCTTGATTGTTCAGGTCCCGATGGGGAAGTCGTGGGGCGACATCGGTGAGGGCGTCCGGGTTGAAGTCCCAAACACTGACAGCGGTTTGCCCATGAAGGTTTACTGGATTGCTGGCATCATCAAACTGGCTGGTATACACACACACACACACACACACACACACAAACAGAACAACAGAAAACTGCTGCAGTCGTCCTTAAATGTCGACTAGAAGCTAATTTCTGTTCACAAACATCATCTGTATTTTTCTGTCTCTTTTAAATAACGTGGTTAAAATTTATGTCTGATATTTTAGTATTTTAAAAGTTAAAGAATTAAAGATTATATAGTGAGTAGCTCTTTATCTTTAATCCTGATTTGATCTTTGAACAAAACTTTTCTGATGGGATGATGATGTTGATAAAGTTGATGATGAAGATGATGTTGATGATGAAGATGTCGATGATGATGAAGATGATAGTAGTGATGATGATGGTGATGATGAAGATGTGGTCTCTGTGCAGGTTTTAAGGCCTTGCTGCGGTACGAAGGTTTCGACAGTGACTCCACCAGAGATTTCTGGTTGAATCTTTGTGTGCCGGATATCCACCCGGTGGGCTGGTGTGCTGCTGGAGGGAAACCTCTGGTCCCCCCCCAGAGTAAGAGAGAGACAGAGGGGTTGGGAGGGGGGGTTAAACTTTTAGCTTCCTGTCTGTTGGTATAGATATCATCCAGTGAGAGAAACTAGCTTAGATTTAGATTTAGAAACTAGCTAGCTTAGGTTTTACACTAAAGAATAATTACTGTGTGTGTGTGTGTGTGCAGCTATCCTTCACAGGTTCACCAACTGGAAAACGTTCCTGATTAAAAGGCTGACGGGCTCCAAAACACTGCCTCCAGACTTCTCCTCCAAGGTCACACACACACTTTTCTTCTCACTGCGTCCTCTGACCGCATCTTTACCTTCAAGCGTGATGCTCGCTCTAACTTTACCACCCCGACACATCTCTTTGTGAGGATGACACGGTTTCTCCTCCCCATCCTCTCCAGGTCCAGGACAGCATGCAGGTTCCCTTTAAGAAGCAGATGAGGGTGGAGGTGGTCGATAAAACTCACCTGTGTCGGACTCGGGTCGCTCTGGTTGAACAGGTGGGACTCACACAAACAGTTTTTACTGCCAGAAGACTTTAAGGCCTCTGATTGTGTGTGTGTGTGTGTGTTTGCAGGTGATCGGCGGTCGTCTCCGGCTGGTGTACGAGGAGTGTGACGACGGGACGGATGACTTCTGGTGTCACATGTACAGTCCTCTGATCCACAGCATCGGCTGGTCCCGATCCATCGGACATCGCTTCAAACGATCCGGTGGGGAAGTTTAATGAGCTCCAACGAATCATCACCAGACTGCATTTAGAAAACTGTTGATTTTAACAAACACATTCACACGGTCTGTAACAGCTGACGGCTTCCTCACAGCCTCAGTCCTGTGAAGTCTCTCAGGTGTAGCTTCATGCAGAGACGACACCAAACTGCATTTAGGAAACTTTATTTAAACCAGCTGCAGGTGAACGAGCAGGCAGTGAGTGTCGCTGTGATGTGATGATGAAGCAAAGACTGAGGATGAAGCTGTGTGTTTCCAGATGTGTCGAAGAAGCTGGGCAGTCAGACGGACGCTCCTGGACAGCTGTTTGCCAAGGTGAGGACAACAAACAACAACATCACCTGCCGTCATGTCTGTCCTCCCGTCAGTCAGTCTGGAGCTGATTTTACTTTCAAATCAGATCTGCTGTCTTGTTTGAACTTGATTGAACTTTGGTAAAAATCAGAGAAGTCGAGACAAAAAGAATCAAAGACTGCTTCTGATTTAAATGTGGACACGAACAACAACAAAATCTTTTCTTCTTTGGTTTTCTGAACATGAGCAGTTAGAACAACACTTAAGTTTTATTAACAGTTGAATTTTACACAATTTGTTAATGAAGGTCTTGTATTTAAACCTACCAAACTACACTGTGAGTTTTTCTTCAGGTCACGCTCTCAGTTTCAGTCTTTATCTTCAGCTTCATCACTTCGGGTGCTCTGTCCTGATCAGTGCTGTGTACCTGTGCAGGTGAAGGAGGTGGACCAGAGCGGCTCCTGGTTTGAAGACGGGATGAAGCTGGAGGCCATCGACCCCCTGAACCTGTCTGCCATCTGTGTGGCCACCGTCAGGAAGGTGAAGACCGGCTGCAGGCCCTCGTGACCCTGAACCAGCTCCGGGTTTGGCCCGTAACCCGCCTGTCTCCTCTCTCCGTCAGGTCCTGGCAGACGGGTATCTGATGATCGGGATTGACGGTTCGGAGGCGGCCGACGGTTCGGACTGGTTCTGTTATCACTCCACGTCTCCCTCCATCTTCCCCGCCGGCTTCTGTGAGATCAACGACATCGAGCTGACCCCCCCCAGAGGTACAGCTCTCCCCCTACAGATTAAAAAATACATGCAAACGTTTTATTTTGAGTCCACAGCGACAGATTTACAGTGCTCAACATAAATGAGTACACCCCAACAGATTTGTCAGAAAACCTTTAGTTTCCTTTCAGAATCAATATTTTACTATACTACAAAATACTCTGGGCTATTGATTGCAAACAATTTTTGTTAATTTGTGCATACAAAAAAGTAATTTTCCTAACAAATTCACTCAACCACAAGTGAGTCTAAATATTCATTAAACAGGCGTCCAGCACACAGCTGACTATAAAAGGGTGTTACTGAACAAAGAAAATCTCTTCCCATTTCATGCTATCAGCAATGGCACCACATGCAAGAGAAATGTACCTGAGAATACCTGAGAAAGAAAATAATTTCTTTACACAAGAAAGGTGAAGGTGAAGAAGATCAGCAAAGCTTTACTGATCAGTCAGAATATTGTAGCAACAAGTGATACAAAAATTTAACAAAGATGGAACTGCAACCATCTCACAGAGACGTCCAGGCCGTCCACGGAAGTTAACACCTCGACAGGAGCGTCTTCTGATGAGAAGCGTTGAAGAAAATCACCATGCAAGTTCTCTGCAGTTAGCTAAAGAAATAAAAAGCCAAACTGGGGTGACTGTTTCCAGTGACACAATACGACGCACACTTCAGAGGAATGGCATGCATGGGTGTCGTCCACGAAGGAAGCCTCTCCTAAAGCCCATGCACAAAGGAACCCGTCTAGGATTTGCCACAGCCCAGGCTGAAAAAGATGAAGACTATTGGGACTCTATACTCTGGAGTGATGAGACCAAGATAAATGTTTTTGGAACTGATGGCTTCAGAACTGTATGGCATCGCAAAGGTGAGGAGTACAAAGAAAAATGCGTGGTGCCTACAGTGAAACAGGGTGGTGCAGTGTCCTTATGTGGGGCTGGATGAGTGCTGCTGGTGTCGGGGAGCTGCATTTCATTGATGGTATCATGAATTCACAGATGTACTGCTCTATACTGAAAGAGAAGATGCTACCATCACTCTGTGCCCTTGGTCGTCGTTCACTTTTCCAACATGACAGTGATCCAAAACACATATCTAAGGCCACTGTTGCATTTCTGAAGAAGAACAGGGTCAAAGTGATTCAGTGGCCAAGCATGTCTCCTGATCTGAACCCAATCGAACACCTATGGGGAATTCTGAAGAGACAAGTTGAGAGTCACTCTCCATCCAGCATCCAGGCTCTAAAAGAGGTCCTTCTTGAAGAATGGAAAAAGATAGATGCTGCAATATGTCACCAACTTGTTCATTCCATGCCTAGAAGACTTGGTGCTGTCCTTAAAAATCATGGAGGTCAAACAAAATACTAGATGTACTAGTTTTTGTTGTGGGGTGTATTAATTTTTGCATCAACTAATTTGAGTAAAGGTGAAGATTTTGTAATCTAAGTTATATTATTACCTTACTTTCATGTTATGAGTTAAATGTAAAACTCAGTTTTGTCAAAATTTTGGAAAATGTTCTTGTGTTTATTGAGATATTGATTAAAATCTTACTTTTCAAAGGGGGTATACTCATTTATGCTGAGCACTGTATATTAGGAGTGACTAACAAGCTCAAATCAGACATGTTTCTCTTCTTTCTCTTTTCCCTCCATCTTTTTCTCTGAATTCTCTTTTTATTGAGATGCAAGAGCAACAACAACAAATAAGGACCAATAAAGTAAAAATACAAACATAGACAATGAAATGCACAGATAAACAAAACTTAATAAAGAGAAGCAGATTGTCGCTGTGCAGCTTCATCATACTTCATTCATTCATTCATTCATTAAAAAGACATATTTAACAAATGACTGATGTTCATATTTGATGTACAAAACTCAACTTCTTCTGAACATTTATTCTTTCATCCTAAAGAGATCTTAAATAATGTTCGCACAATTACTACTTGTATGTATTTCTGCTGTTAAAGACCTTCTAATAACTGATTGACATAAATCAGAGCTCACACTGTCTGAAAGCATGGAGTCAGTCCTCACAGAGTATTTTAAAGAAACTTTATTGTACTCGAGTTGAATTTGAAGAAGACTCAGTATAGCTACAGCTTATTACGACCCATGTTTAACTCCATATATGACTGATGATGATGTTCTCTGTACTGATGTGGCATCTCTCTGTACATGTGGCATCTATCTGTCCTTCAGTCGTCTGTCCGTCCCAGGGAGAGGGATCCCTCATCTGTGGCTCTTCCTCAGGTTTCTTCTTTTTCCCATAAAGGCTTTTTTGAAGTTTTTCCTGACCCGGTTCGAGGTCTATTTCCCAAAAGAGGGTCTATGTGCAGATCTTTCCTGAGGACAGAGGGTGTCACAACTGTGCATTTTGGGCTTTATTGTAAAGCCCTCCGAGGCAAACGATGTTTGTGATTTTGGGCTTTATTAAATACATTTGGGCTTTAAATAAATTTGAATTTGAAATTTGAAGACTTTTTGTAGAAAATAAAATACTTGTTGTTCATTAGTTGTTCCACATAATTCAGGAGTTGAAGGAATGTAAAATTTTTATTATTGAAGCTGCATCTTCAGATTTAGAAAAATTTAATGCCTCTGATGAAGTGAAGGAACAAAATGCTGTTCAGCCTGGAAACGCCCTCTTCCTGAAGCTTACAGCAGAGCTTCAGGCTCATATGTAAACACCATCTCAAAACTTTAACTTTCCCCCAGTCACAGCTCATTACATACTTCAATATAAGATTTTTAAATATTTCAGATCAGATCTTTGGTTAAGAGGGAGGAACAGTCCTGTGAAACCTTTTGGTGTGTTTACTCCTGTTTATGTGTGCAGGTTACACCAGTCTTCCCTTCAGGTGGTTTGAGTATCTGAAGGAGACAAAGTCTGTGGCGGCTCCTGTTAACCTCTTCAACAAGGTGAGAAACACCAGCTCAAACTCAATCAGCAGTTCAATCAAAGGAAAGCGTCTGCATTGCTTCCTGCTTCTCAAACCAGAAGAGTTGATGCTTTCCTGTGTTTGACACGGCAGCAAATCACATTTCAGAGGTTTTGTCTGTCTCAGTGTCTCTGAATTTATTTGTAAATATAAAAACACACTAATCTGAGGGGTGAACGTGAGATCCTGAGATGTTCGAGGACAGAAAAGAAATATAGAATGGGTCAGAGGGATTTTTTACCTTCCTGATCTGTCCTCCATCCATCAGGACATCCCGAACCACGGTTTCCGTCCCGGTATGAAGCTGGAGGCCGTCGACCTCATGGAGCCCAGGCTGGTCTGCGTCGCCACGGTGACCCGCATCGTCCACCGGTTGCTACGGATACACTTTGACGGCTGGGAGGATGAGTACGATCAGTGGGTGGACTGCGAGTCACCTGACCTGTACCCGGTCGGCTGGTGTCAGCTGACCGGGTACCAGCTGCAGCCTCCAGCTGTGACCGCAGGTAATACACACACAGACGCAGACGCAGACACACACGCACAGTCTGAATCAAACTTGCAATCAAACATAATTTTACAGTCAAACATTGAGTCTCTGCCCATCTATATAAAGTAAATATAGTTAATACAGTAAATATAGTAAATAACATTAAAGGTTCTTTACTAAATTCGTTGACATTGAATGAGAATTATAAACCACAAAAACAGGCTGAAAGCACACACATATTTATGAAACACCTGTTTTTTATTTCTTTTTCAGTTTTTATTAATAATATGTATAAAAAGTAAAAAGTTGTAGCTCAATAAGACGTGTGTATAAAATCTACATTTCACATGTTGTTTTCAACAGTCGTGTTCCTTACAGAGGAGCTGTATATTCAAACTTTTTAACCTTAGAAAAGACTCTGATGTGTTTCCTGTTGCACCTGAATTTGTTTTGTTCTTTCATAAAAAGGTGAGATTTTTTATCTCAGAGACAAAATAAAATGTGTTTCAGGCTCCAGAGAGCTGCAGTCAGCAGCGTCCAAACAGAGGAAGAAATCTCAGCAGTACAAAGGACAGAAGAAAAGTGAGTCTTTTATTAAGATGTTATTCTTTCCATCAGCTGGGTCAAAGTGAAGTCATATTTCACATGAATAAATACATTTAGGGTAAAATATCTCTGCTCTTCAGTTTCTCTCATTAACCGCATTAATTATTCATCATTCACTCTGAAAGTTGAGTTGTCCTTCCCCTCAATGGTGGATAATTCATATAAATGTGAAATGTTTAAGATTATATGATAAGTTAAAATATATTTCTGCTGGAAGATAAGTAATTATTGATAATTGAGTAATAGTAGTAATTATTGAGCAGCAGCTGTGAAATAAAATAATTTAAAGGTTTGGTGTCCTCACACATTTAAATACAAACACATCACAGATAATTATTTTTAAAAACTCACACTGAACATCTTTTAACCTGTTTCACCGACTCTGACTCTCATCTCTCTTTAGAGAGGAAGTTGCCCATCGCTAAGCGACCGGTCAGCCTCTCCGGCGGCGTGATAACGGGCGTCCCCAGGAGCCTATCAGGAGACGAGAACGAGACTCCGCCCGATTACCCATCACCCCCCACTCCTGCCTCAGCCGCCCAGCCGACCTCTGCCAACCCCGAGAGCAGCCTGAAAACTGAGGGGGGGGCAGGTACACACACATGCACACACCAAGTCCTGCATTAAAAATATTACTTCAGTAAAAGTATGTGAGTATAATCTGTAAAATGTAATAAAAGTACTGAGTGCAGTAAATCTTCACATCTGAGAAGATGAAATGTTTCTACAGAAAAATGACTTCAACCATCATCAGATTATTTCAAAATTGACTAATGGACTGATGATTTCAGATTTTACAAACTCTTTATATGTTTATGTGTAAAAATGTGTAAACTAAAGCTGTAAAATATACAATATCTGGAGTCAAAGTAACGTGGCATGAAAAAAAAGACTAAAGGACTCTGAATTATCATGTGGAAAACTGTAGTCATGATTTTATTATATTATCCATCCATCTTCATCCGCTTGATCCGGGACCGGGTCGCGGAGGCAGCAGTCTGAGCAGAGATGCCCAGACTTCCCTCACCCCAGACACTTCCTCCAGCTCTTCTTCGGGGGGACCCCCTGAGGCGTTCCCAGGCCAGCTGAGAGACATAGTCTCTCCAGCGTGTCCTGGGTCTTCCCCGGGGCCTCCTCCCGGTGGGACATGCCTGGAACACCTCCCTAGGGAGGCGTCCAGGGGGCATCCGAAACAGATGCCCAAGCCACCTCAGCTGACTCCTCTCAATGTGAAGGAGCAGCGGCTCTACTCCGAGCTCCTCCCGAGTGACCGAGCTTCTCACCCTATCTCTCTAAGGGAGCGCCCAGCCACCCTGCGGAGGAAACTCCTTTTCGGGCCGCTTGTATCCGCTGATCTTGTCCTTTCTCGGTCATTACCCAAAGTTCATGACCATAGGTGAGGGTGGGAACGTAGATTGAGCCATGTAAATCGAGAGCTTCGGCCTTTCAGCTCCTTCTTCACCACGACGGTCCGGTACACCGACCGCATAACTGCGGACGCTGCACCAATCCGCCTGTCAATCTCACGCTCCATCTTTCCCTCACTCGTGAACAAGACCCCGAGATACTTGAACTCCCTCCACTTGAGGCAGGACCTCTCCACCCACCCGGAGAGGGCACGCCACCCTTTTCCGGTCGAGAACCATGGCCTCGGATTTGGAGGTGCTGATTCTCATCCCAGCCGCTTCACACTCGGCTGCAAACCGCCTCCAGTACATGCTGAAGGTCCTGGCTTGATGAAGCCAACAGTACAACATCATCTGCAAAAAGCAGAGATGAAATCCTGTGGTTCCCAAACCGGACTCCCTCCGGCCCCTGGCTACGCCTAGAAATCCTGTCCATAAAGATTATGAACAGGACCGGTGACAAAGGGCAGCCCTGCCGGAGTCCAACATGCACTGGAAACAGGTCTGACTTACTGCCGGCAATGCGAAACCAAGCTCCTGCTCCGGTCGTACAGAGACCGAACAGCCCTTAGCAAAGGCCCCCCCACAGAATACCACGTAAGGGACACGGTCGAATGCCTTCTCCAGATCCACAAAGCACATGTGGACTGGTTGGGCAAACTCCCATAAACCCTCAAGCACCCTGTGGAGGGTATAGAGCTGGTCCAGTGTTCCACCCACGACCGGGACGAAAACCGCATTGTTCCTCCTGAATCCGAGGGACTATCGACTTCATCGGTCCGAATTCTCCTCTCCAGTACCCTGGCGTAGACCTTCCCGTGGAGGCTGAGAAGTGTGATGTCCCCCTGTAGTTGGAACACACTCTTCCGGTCCCCCTTTTTAAAAAGAGAGGACCACCACCCCGGTTTGCCACTCCAGAGGTACTGTCCCCAACCTCCATGCAATGTTGCAGAGGCGTGTCAGCCAAGACAGCCCCACAACATCCAGAGACTTGAGGTACTCAGGGCAGATCTCATCCACCCCCGGCGCCTTGCCACCGAGGAGCTTGCGAACTACCTCAGTGACTTTGGCTTGGGTGATGGACGAGTCCACCTCAGAGTCCCCAGCCTCCGCTTCCTCACTGGAAGGCAGGTCAGGTGGGATTGAGGAGATCCTCGAAGTATTTCTTCCACCGTCCGACAATGTCCCCAGTTGAGGTCAACAGCTCCCCGCCTGCACTGCACCTGCACTAGGATTCTTTTCTTGGACTTCTCCAGTGCCTTCAATACCATCCAGCCCACTCTGCTTCGGGACAAACTGAGCAGGATGGGAGTGGACCCCCAGCTGATGGACTGGATCTCCGACTACCTCACTGGCAGACCACAGTACATCGTCAGGGCTGAAGGACATCACGTCCGACACGGTGGTCAGCAGCACTGGAGCCCCCCAGGGCACAGTGCTGGCCCTCTCTCTCTTCACCCTGTACACCTCAGACTTCTGCTACAACTCGGAGCTGTGTCATATTCAGAAATACGCTGATGACACAGCCATCGTTGGGTGCATCAGGGATGACAGAGAGGAGGAGTATCGGAGACTGGTAGGGGACTTCGCTGCATGGTGCCACACTAACCACCTACAGCTCAACACCTCTAAGACGAAGGAGCTGGTTATTGACTTTGGGAGGTCCAGACCAAGACCATGCGACCAGTCCTGTTAGAGGGAGCTGAGGTGGAGGCTGTGGACTCTTACAGAATACCTCGGGCTGTGGCTGGACAATAAACTGGACTGGACAACACACACCAGCCACCTGTATGGGAAGACACAAAGCAGGATGTACTTCCTAAGGAGACTGCGGTCCTTCAACATCTGCAGCAAACTTCTGCAGGATGTTTTACCAGTCTGTGGTTGCCAGTGTCCTCTTTTACACTGTGGTGTGCTGGGGGGGCAGCATATCCAAGAAGGACACATCCAGACTGGATAAACTGATCAGGCGGGCCGGCTCTGTGGTCGGCACGAAGCTGGACTCTCTGGTGACGGTGGCAGAGTCGAGGACTCTGGACAAACTGCTGGATATTATGGACAATGCCAGCCACCCTCTGCACACCGTCATCAGCAACCAGAGGAGCCTGTTCAGTGAAAGACTGCTCCTTCCCAAGTGCAGGACCAACAGGCTCAAGAACTCCTTTGTCCATCATGCCATCACACTCTACAACTCCTCACAAGGGGGGAGGAGGACATAGAGTAGGGGTGGTAGCCATTTTACACTTACTGGTACAACACATGCATACACAAATGGACACTTTTTCCTATGGTGCAATAACCTCATCATATGGTGCAATAATTTTAACTTATAATTCTTAACTTATTCCATACGAAGCCATAACTTATTCCATACAAAGCCATATTCAGCTCTTTATATTTACTTATATTATTTTATTCTCATTCTTTTATATTTTGTATTTTAAGTGTTTACTGTTTATTTTTCATCTGTGTGCTTCTTCTTCTATCTGTGTACTTCTGGAAACCTTAAATTTCCCTGAGGGAGTCATCCCAAAGGGATCAATAAAAAGTCGAGTCTGAGTCTGTAAACAGTGTTGGCAGAGTACTGCTTCCCCCTTCTGAGGCGCCGGACGGTTTGCCAGAATCTCTTTGAGGCCGAATGACAACAAAGTCAATCATTGACCTCCGGCCTAGGGTGTCCTGGTGCCACGTGCACTGATGGATACCCTTATGCTCGAACATGGTGTTTGTTATGGACAAACTGTGACTAGCACAGAAGTCCAATAACAGAACAGCTCGGTTTAGTTCAGATCAGGGAGGCCGTTCCTCCCGATCACGCCCCTCCAGGTATCGCTGTTGTTGCCCACGTGAGCGTTGAAGTCCCCCAGTAGAACAATGGAGTCCCCAGTCGGAGCACTATCAAGTACCCCTCCCAGGGACTCCAAGAAGGCCGGTACTCTGTACTGCTGTTCGGCCCGTATGCACAAACAACAGCAAGAGACCTATCCCCAACCCGAAGCTGCGCAAGGGAAGCGACCCTCTCGTTCACCAGGGGTAAACTCCAACACATGGCGGCTGAGCTGGGGAGCTATAAGCAAGCGCACACCAGCCACGCCGCCACTCACCCTGGTCAACTCCAGAGTAGTGGAGGGTCCAGCCCCTCTCAAGGAGCTGGGTTCCAGAGCCCAAGCTATGCGTGGAGGTGAGCCCGACTATCTCTAGGTGCCGGTACCTCTCAACCTCCCCAAGCACGAGCTCAGGCTCCTTCCCCCCCAGCGAGGTGAGATTCCATGAGTGACATTCCATGGTGAGTTTTGGTCCAGGTATTGGGTCGTCGAGGACCCCCGCCACGACTGCTACCCAAACAACATTGCACCGGCCCCTCATGGACCTTCCTGCGGGTGGTGAGCCTACTGGAAAGGCGGGCCCACGTCGCCATTTCAGGCTGAGCCCGGCCGGGTTCCCGTGGGCAAAGACCCGGCCACCAGGCGCTCGCCTGCGAGCCCCAACCCCAAGCCTGGCTCCAGGGTGGGGCCCCGGTAACGCCAATCTGGGCGACGTAACGCTCCTTGTTGTTTCTTTCTCCATGGTGGCCTTGTGAACCACTCTTAGTCTGGCCCGTCACCTAGGACCTGTTTGCCTGGCGGTTCAAGGAGGAGTTTATTATATTATTATTTTATATTAGGATGAGAGATTAAACTAATTTAGTCAATAAAAAATGCAGATGTTTTATGGATCACTCTTCTCAGATGTGTGATTGCTGCTTATTTGTGTTTCACATGATCATAAATGAGATTTGAAAGTCGATCAAACTACAGGAGCAGCCTGAAGAAACTTTGTGCTCTTTTGATTTAATCTGATTTAGTTTGGACTCTGAATCTTTTATTTTATTTTTTATTTTATTTTGCTTTCCCGAAGTCGGCTTTCCTGAATCTCTTTTGTTTCTGCAGGATCACAGATTAAAGAGGAGAACGTGGAGGAAGCGGAGTTTTCTTCTGAAAGGACTGAAACACAAACCAACGGATCTTCTGGAGACTTTTTCAGCAACCAGGACCAGTAGGCCTCATCCATCCTTTATCATCCCTCTCTGCCTTTATCTCTCTATCCGTCTCCTCCATCCTTTTCTTAAACTCTTTGAATTCTATCACCTGTTATTTTTGCAGTGATGGAAGCTCAGTGAAGAACTTCTCCATCTCAGTGTCCACAGTTTTTAACGTCTTTCTGTTTTCGTGCCCGGTCAGACCTGAAAGAGGCTCAGAACAATTCAGCCTCACTTATTCACAAAGGAGTTTATATTCCACCATTTAAAAACACTCGGTGGATATTTTATATTGGTATTATTTTCTTTATATGATTGGATGACTTTCAGGCCAACGAAAAAGATTTTAAGAAATTATTTAGCATTTTCAAAACTAAATCTAAATTCTTTAGGTCCTCATGATGGGAAATGTTGAGAAAACAGAGTTGATCAGATAGTTTTAGTAAGTATTTCTCAGATTCTGAGTACAGCACATAATGAATGTGACCCTGTGTACTTTATCTTTTAAATGCATTGACAGCTCTGAATACTATAAAGTGTAAACGAAAACCAAGACACATCATAATCTGATCACTCAGATCTCTTTCTGAGACACATTTGATAATTTACGTTTTACAGTTTAAACATTAATGTGTCCTCGTAACAGAAAATAAGTAAAAGAATAAGTAATGTTTGATTTTAGCTGAGTCTAACATTGGTCTGAGCTCTGAATCTTCATCCTCCTTCCCGTCGTCTCCTTTCTTTGCTCTCTGAAGAACAAAACTCCCGTTAACAGTGATGTGGAAAATGAAGCATCACTTCACAGTCTGAGACTTTTCCGACTGAGCAACAAGCAAATAAAGACGAAGATGAAGAGGGAAAGTAACGTTACTCATCTTTGGTTCAAAGAAAAAAAAGGGATCAACAGGAAAAAAAAACAAAAAACAGACACTATGATGAGAAAACTTTTATATGACGATTTTTTCAACGCCAAGAACTTTTCCGTTTGTTCGTAGTGCCGTGGTGTGTTTGCGGGTCTAAACTCGACGTAATAGTTATACTGGATGCTGTGTAATGTCATGTTGAGATTAGCAGTCATTTAAACACTTTTTGTGTGTGTGTGTGTGGTTTTGATTTTACATTGACAAGTTGGAGTCACGAGCAGTATCTCTGGAGGATCATTATTAAATTATTAAAGCGCATTGTAGAGTTTAAAACCGAACGAACGCAGGTGAAGTTCGGCTGAAGGTCTTTTAGTCTTTATTACTGAAGCCACTTCAATACTCGAGTTTCAGGAATCGAGCCAAAATGCTCATTAAACTCATTAAAGTCTTCACAGAAACTATAAAATACGATATAAAAGAAACAAGTGTTGTGGAATTATCTGTTAAATCTAAACATTTGGTGCTAAATTACAGATGTGACTGTACTTATTCTTTGATTAGGTAATTATTGATTTAAATTTTTAAAATTTAAAAATTTAAAAGTTTTTAAGCCAAAAACTAAAACATGACACTAAAATGTGTTGCAGATAATTTTATCTGCTTCATTGTAAAATTGTCAGTAATCTAATTAATTCAGTTTCTACTTTATAACACAGTTTATTCCTTCTGTTTTCGACTTTCTGATTCAGACATTGTGAAGTTTTGGTAATTTATGTGTCACCACAGCTGATCTCAATTCAACATCAAAAGATTAATGAAATCAAAATGATTAAAAATGTTAATATCACATGTGGATATGAACACGCCTTGAGCATGTTTTTTATTTGAGTCCAGACAAGAAGATTTAACATTTGATAACATCGGCTTCTTTTGTTTTAAGGGAAAAAAAAAATTCTAGAAAATAATGAAAATATTTCTCAAAGTCTTTTATTTTAGCAGCAGCATGTCCGGTCAGATTGTGGTTTCACATTTTAGTCTTGGTTAAACTCTCTGTTCTGGTTTCAATTTAAAGTCGTTCTGTTTAAACGTGAAGGTGCTGATGAAGAAATGCAGTCAGACTCCCTCAGTAAATAACTAAATCCATTTTCAATAAGCTAATGACAGTTTAGCAGCTAACGTTAATCATGTACGTCTTCACGAGCTAACTATTGATACCTCACAAAAAGTTTATTAAATAATGATTAAAAGAATCTAAAGCATCTAAAGTTGGAAAACAAAATGATATATGGTATTACAGAGATTATTTAACAAAAGCACTTAAGAGTATATTTGATTTAATAAAACTAATAAAGAATTATAATATTATAGAAACTAATATTTTGATTTATCAGCTTCAGGAGGGAAACATTATATCTTCCATTTACTGTAATTATTTCTGACTCTTCCCAGTTAAGCCAAAATGTTAGCATGCTAATGAGGAGCTAATTACGGAGAGCGCTTCAGAAAGACTCAGTTTGTTGTGATGAAAACATGGCCTTGTGAGGGGAAGGCCAAAAAAAAAAAAAAAAAGGATAAAAGATACCTTTTAAAAGATGTTTGTGTGGCTGAAAAAGACTTAATCAGTATTTCTTTATTTAAACTTTTTCTATCCGTAATGTTCAGTGTTGGTCTGTATGTATCTGAATAAGACTCTTCGATGGCAGTAATGTAATTTATATAAAGTATGCAGTGAGTGATTTTATTTATTTTATTTTATTTTTTTTTTTAACAGTTTTAAATGTGACCTTTTTGTTTTATCTGCCCCGATTCAAGCCCCAGCCCTTTTTATTGTCGAAGGACACTCTGACTTGTTGTCAGTAGTTTGCAGTATTGCTAATCAAAACCTCTCCAATATCCCTGATGTGATCAAAATGAGGTTCAGGTGGAGCCTTGAAGATGCTGCAACTGATCAATATAATTTCTTGGCTGGTTAACACAGATCGAAACTACGGCAACAACTACAAGTGACAATCTAATCTTAATATATGTGTTAATTTTGTCAATGAAACCTATAAAAAAAAAACTGTGATGAAATATGTTGTAGTTCTTATAGTTGAACAAAATCAAACATGCAAATGCATTAATTACCAGTTTAGGGTAAAGTCTCATTTAAAACAGAACTGTATAAAAATATCTCCTCAGAAGTTCATTTAGGTCATATTTTACATTTAACACTTAACTTTTTGTCAAAAACAACAGTACGTCTCTGCTGGTAATGTTAGTTAATATCAGTTTATTTAAAAGGAAAAAAGCAAATGACCTGTTGGACTAAAACATCTACAGTCTACATCTACATAAGCTAAGAAGCATAAAAACATGTCAGACATTTATAAAATTGTAAACTGGCATTAAAATAATGTTAAGCGTTTAAGTAGAATTAAAATGCTTGAAGAAAATGTGACTAAATTACATCTGATCTGATTAAATCTAGTTAAAATGTGGATGCCATTTCTGCCAACAGAAGAAAAGATGAAAGTCTGTATACGATAAAAAAGAAAAAATAAATTAGTTTTACATCCCATCTCATACTTTTTGTTGCAGTAACTCTAAAGTTTGAAAGGACAATCCTGTAATTTTTATTCACCAACCAAAACTTTCTACTTAATTTACTCTTATGAAATTTCTGTATTTTAAATTTTTGAATTATTTGTACTAAATTGCTCACTTTTGCTTGCATCCCAAAATTTACCCTAATAACTTAAATGAATCATCTCGTAACGTTCAAGCAACTCAACATTTTATTGTGATCTCATAATTTTGGTTTTAAGTCAACGATTATTTCTTTTTTTGTCTTTTTTTCAGCAGTTTTAATGTCTTTTCTTGACATCAGTGGGCTTCCATACTAGTCTGTTTCTTGGTGCCTGTTTTCCAGCAGCGAAAGACGCACAAATCAAGTGTTACAGGGCTCGCAGTGTATAATGTGTGTGTGTGAGAGTTTGGAAGTCAACAGTGTGTGCATGCATCCATCTGAACACTAATATAATGGATGTTTTTTAACACTGCTGTGTGTCTGTCGTCTCTCTGTGTTGTCTTTTGTACGTGAATCTCCAATAATGTCAAACTGTCTTATTTGTATTCTGGTGCTATCTATGCATGATACATCCATGTTTGATAAAGTTTTTATGGAATAACAGACTGTCCCAGTGAAGACGTTGTATTTTGGACTGGTAGATTTTGTAAATGGAGAAAATGATTGATGTGTTTTAAAAGGATTCATGTTTGCTGTGATGCCAGTTGATGATTTAAATCTTCTGAGATCTTCCTCGTCAGTTTGTGATGTTTTATGTGTTTTTCAGCAAAAGGAAAGAAGGATTTTGTGGGTTTTATCTTTTTTTTTGTGGGTTTTGAAGTGATTTACTCAAAGTGGCAGTGTTTTCTTTGACTGTGGTTTTTGGAAACAAAGCAAATAATGTTTGAAGGAGTCCGGAAACTTAAGATCAGCTGTGGCTGCTTTTCAGTTTTTAAACACATTATCCTGAGATAGCAGACAGTTTTTAGTAATTTAAACACTGAAACAAAGATGGATGACTGGCAAATGAATTAAGTTGAGGCCCAAAATTGGACTGAATACAAATGTGTAAAGATATAGAAATGATGATCACAGAAAACTGAATGTTTTCAACCACAGCAGCTCTTACGTTGTGACTTCAGCTGCATTCGTTAACATTATTTGAGATCAATCCTTCGTACTGGTAAAATCAACAAATAACGAAGCTTTTGTCTCGTGTTCTCTTGCTCTTACAGACAAATCTGATCTGTAGATTTTGCAGTATTTCACAGGAAGCCTTCAAAACATGCAAGATGGAGCCAACGAAAAAACAGAAAATATTCATTAAGCTAAAGTTTGCAGAGTCAAACCAAGATTGATAAAGTTTTATTTATTTTCCTTTTACATACATGTGCCATTGGATAAAAAAGTTAAGATTTGAATCTGTTTGTGTCCATTTGGTCCACATGTTGCTGTGAACATGACGTTTACTGAGCTCTTATCGAAACATTTACAAATGTTTTAAAAAATCTATATATAGATATAAATCTTTATACTGTAAGTGTATGACAAAAGAAATGTTATGTACTGATGTTATCTTTCATGAAGCTTTTTTTAATACATTGTGCAATTTTTTGGCAGCATGATTGTGAAGAAATTATTACATTTAGATGACTCACTTTACATTTTTTATTCAATAAAAAAGTTATGAGAAGAATTGTGTCAGAAGAAATTTCTGAAGTTTCTGAAGATTTTTTTTTTTTTTGCTTTTTAAGTTGTGCGTTATTTTTATGTTTTATTTCAGTACAAATAAGTAAGAAATTTTCATTACCAAGTGGTTGACTGAGTTTTAGTAATATTTGGTTCTCAATATCTTTGCAAGTCTTGTTTATAAATCTGACTAGTTTGAAAAATTGTAAAATTTCTTTAATAATTTATTATTTTCTTAAATATATATTCTTTTTTTCTTTAAGTTCTTATAAATACAAACCTGACATAAGAATATTCTCAGGAAAGCAATGTTGTGACAAAGTTGTCTTCAATTTCTTTTAAAAAAACTTTTTAAACTAAACATTGTACAAAATGGCGCATTAAGAAAAGATGTTCTTAAACATTTTCTGCGTTGCGGAGGCCTGTTCACCCCGACAACAGTGGAAAACAGAAATAAAGTTATTTTAGGATATTTTAACTGTTCACAGCTTGAAACTAAAGAAGTTTGGTGTACATGTGCCATGCTGCTAATTAATTACTGAGGTAAGTGTGACTATCATCAGCAAACACTTGACATTTAATTCAAGTTGCTCATTTCTATTATGTTCTATAATCATCTGGATCGCCCCCTGGTGGCTGGCTGCAGTACAGCTCATAAGCCCTGCCCTTCCGTGTTAGCAGATGGGACAAACTGAAAAAATCAAACATCAGAGACGTCTTTTCAGGAATTGTACATAGAGTAGAAACATCGAGAGAAGACGTAGCTAAATTTAGCAGGTGATCGTTAGTTAGCAGTCACTAATTATTGATTACTGATCGGGTTGAGCGAGTGTGTGGGCGGGGACTCAATACTGAGGATCCTCCCCTGATCACTACTGCACAGACTCTGACTACAAAATGGTGGTGCTCATATCCGAGATATTTTGTCTTCATTTTTGTACAGTTTATATTCAGTCTGTTCTCAGTCTCTGTACATACTACATATATTCACTATACTTTAGGTTTACAGCTGGAAGTCACCTATCTTAATTTCATTATGCCAAAACATAATGACAAATAAAGATTCTTGATTCTGCCTCAGTCAGGACTTTTACTTTTGTTTGTATTTGAATTGAATTGAAATATCAGCGAGGAGTAGATTGTGTCGTTTGATTGCACAGTTAGCATCGATTATTTTATAGCTAGTTGTTTGTTATATTTAGCTCCACCAATGGTCTGAATATGTTTTATTTATCGTAGTCGGCCTGTGACTGTGCTGCCTCGGCTCAGAGCTTTGGACATCTCCAGTTATCTCTGGTCAGGTGAGCTCACTGATTAACTCCTAGTTCAGACTTTAAAGGTGTAATCTGGATTTTTCTGTCTGCTCTTCACATTCAGGACTCTAAAGGAGAATCACTGTCTGGATCTGGATCTGAGCCTGATGCGTTTCCCTCCTGGACCTCTGGACCCCCCCCAGCAGATCTGATGTTTGCGATGCTGCAGAGGAGGGTTGGATTGAGCTGATGGTTCCGTTTGAGTCCATTTGGAGCCAGATAACCGGAGTTCCTGTTACTGAAGTTCGGCCAGAAGAAACCTCCAGATTTTCCCATCTGGCCTCTAAAAGCCGCCACTTACACACAAAAACATGACTCAGCTGTGTCCAGCTGTTTTAATAACATCATCATAATAATAATTATTTTAATTATTTTAACAGACACAGAGTCAGACTGTTGTCGTTAACATGACACTTTATTGATTAGTGCTACATGTTTGGGATTGATGAGTGAAGACCAAGTCGGATCGACTGCAGGACAGACAGGTGTGACGGGGGCGGGGTCAGTGGGGTGTTTGGAGTCCAGGGTGTCGTTAACTGGTTGGTGATTGGCCGGTTTACTCGTACAGCCAGGGCTGGGCGCAGGGGGTGTAGGAAACAAACTCCTCGGGCTTGAACCACAGGTCGACCTCGGTCTTGGCGTTCTCCAGGGTGTCGCTGCCGTGGATGATGTTCCTGAGAGAACGAGAGGAGGAGCGATTAAGGAAGGATCATAAATATTATGGAAATGTAATTGGGGGCAAATACATTCTGTGTTTATTCTGATAGATAAAGATGTTAACAGCCATTTCTCAGGTGTGCTTTAGTTCAGCTGTCCTGTCTGAGTGTTAACGTTTGCTCACCTGCCGATGTTGATGCACAGGTCTCCACGGATGCTGCCAGGCTTGGAGTCAGCGGGGTTGGTCTCACCCAGCATCATCCTGACCAGCTTCACAATGTTCTGACCCTCCCACACCTGTAAACACATCGACACACCTGTCACCTGTGTGGTCAGGGAGGCATCCGGACATGCACTGCTAATAACCAGACTGAACTTTCATGTCATGCGTCGATAGAGCGAGTAATGTTTGTTCACATTGATCTAAGAAATATGTCGATTTAAATAACAGTTAAATATTTCCTCATCTTTAGTTTCTGTGAGATGTCCAGTTGTATTTTGGTCTCATGTCTGTGTGTTAAGAAGCAGGCAGCAGGGTGGTTAGCCTAGCTAAGCATCAGTTAGCACAGTTTCTGTCTGTTTATGCTGCTATGAAGTTCTTATATCTGCATGCCTCTTTTCTCCATCTCTATGCTGATGACATATGACTCTGAACCTTTTTATTTACAATTAACTTTATCTGTAAATGTTTTTCATTAGATTATAAAACGTTTCCACAGTTTTTCATGTATCTGTCCCAGTTATTTTTACATTTAATAAAGCATGTTGTATTGCATCTGTTTGTATGAAGGTTAAATGTCTGTTTTATTATTACAGTTATAATTATTATCACTGTAATAAAGACTTGAAGCATGGGGAACAGCCAGTCTAGCTGTGTTTTAAGTTTGATGTTACATGTGATGTTCAGTAGGGTTGGTGAAATTATAATCCAAATAAATAAATAATAACTGTATTTCATTGTATTGTTAAATTACCAGTATAATGGAGAGAAAACTTGGTGGTTTTATCATAACCATACAAATAAATACCATTAAATGTTTTCATTCTTTTTATAACCAATGATCTTATAGAGTCACTTTGATAATAATGGTTATACTTTTGTAAATAGCCTTTTTCTAAAAAGATTGACAAACTTTGGGAAACTGGTATGCATGAAAACGATGTCTATAAGAAGTCTGAGCTGTTTTATCATGTAAGTGTCCTGTCAGATGTCTCAACCTCTTTCTGTCATCACACATTGTGACAGTGTTCGACTCTATAAAAAGAGAGAGAGACCTTGAAAACAAAGAGGGTGTGAAGAGAGCGAGCACAGACAAACAGAAAGAGAGAGAGAGCTGGCGAAATGGAAAGAGATAAAAAGAGAAAGATATCTGACAGAAGTGCCAGAGATGTGCAGGATGACTGTGTGTGTGTGTGTGTGTGTGTGTGTGTTACCATGGCGAGGATGGGTCCAGAGGACATGTATTTGCAGAGTCCAGCGTAGAAAGGCATGTCCTTCAGGTCCAGGTAATGCTTCTTCATGTGGTCCTCAGAGGCCTAAAAACACAAGATAGAAAATATTAATGTGCAAAGTAACTGAGTACATTTACTCAGACTTACTGTTACTCTGAAGTACTTGTACTTTATTTGAGTATTTCCTGTATATGCAACTTTCTGCTTCTACTGCACCAAACCACCAAAGGAAAATATTGTACATTTAACTGCCCAACATTTATCTGACAGCTTCAGTTACTAGTAACTATTCTGGGTATATTTTACATGGTTAGCCTAGTTTAGCATAAATTAACATAATTTTCAGCCATTATGTTTTTAATATCTGCATTGATGGCATCTTTCTTCATCGCTATGCTGATGACACACAACTATGACTATCTGAATCCTGAGGTTGTAAATTCTTTATTAATTAAGAAAAGAACACCATTGTCTTTTAAAGCTAGTTTATCTGAACTCTAGTCATCCTGAACCCAGTTTGAGTTCGTCCTCAAACAGACAGCTGAGGCCACATCACTGTGGGATTAACACCGAACACAGCTGGGAATAACTGCAGTGTGAAAGAGACACGAGTCCGTCCGTCAGCAGCTGTCATCTAAACTCTGAGTTACATAACTCTATCTTTGTGAGGACCTTGAGTGTTAAAACAGTATCTGATCATCACTTCTTTAAAGCTGTTTGGGGGTTAAAATGATGAAAATCAGTGCAACAATAAAAAATCAGTGTGTAAAATGCCCCACAAAGCTGAAAAAGGATTTCTAGCAGAACAACTTTTATATCTATGTTTATACTTCTTTTTAAACTACAAGTGGCCTCTGCAAAAAGACACATTTCCTTCTTATAGTTTTGATCCAAGCTTTTACATTATTTTTCATAAATCTAATGTGCATCTTATAAATACAAAGCTCAGTGTGTGTCCTGTTGCAAATGATGGCAGAATATTTAGGTCACACACACAAAACAATGCTGAATTATTGTTTTATTATAATTATAGTACTTAGTTTTATTCATCTGGTAACTTTATCTTTGTGGCATGATAATCGTAAATGTTATAAACATATTAAAGAGACATTTTTCAGCATGTTTGTAAAATGTTTAAATAATCTGAATAACTTTCTGGACTGCACATTAATGATTATTATTATTGTTACTCTTTATTCGTTGCACACTGATGGTTGGTGTCAGGTTTTGTTTTGTTTCTGAAAAGAAAGAAAGATTTTTTATTCTTGGGATGACGGTCAGATTGAGGGTTTTTTTCCACTTTTGATTGTTTTTGAGTTTCTTAATTAAAAACATCCAGCTGTCGTCATGGTTACCTGCATGAATTTGGCAGCGATCAGCCTGAAGCCTCTTGTCTCAAAACGCTTGATGATCTCGCCGCACAGTCCTCTCTGGACGCCATCGGGCTTCACAGCAATGAAGGTACGCTCCATCTTTACTGAGAGAAGGCTGCACAGACGACACCACAGAAGAAGAGACACACAAGCTTGTTTTAATCAGCCACAAAGCTCAGATATCAAGTTTTAGTTTTGCTTTTATGTAAAATGTATGTTCATATAATAATTTGCAACAAATTCCCAAATATTTAAAGGTTTTAATTTTGATCCTCAGAAGCAGAATGAAGTCTTTTAAACATCTCTGTCCCTCACAGGTGTGTATAATTTATCTTTTCTGCATCTGTTCTTCCTCAGCTCACCAGTCACATCACATCGTGTGATTCAAAGGCAGTGTTGAATTACTGCTCATTAGAGAAACGTAGTAAACCTGGCCGTCGTTCTGCTGAGCGTTTTCTTCTCTCAGCACAGAAAAGCACTCGGTGAAAGGCGACACCGGCTCATAAAGTTGGACAAAGCTTCGGCTGCCTGTTTTCTAATTTTACTGCCTGTTGGTATCCGCTCATGTGAAGCTGATCTGGGCTGAAAGCAGGTGGCTCTGGCAGGAATTCAGGCTGAGAGAGCGGAAAACTCGGAGTGAAGTTTCTGAGAGTATAATTAGGGTTCAAGGTCACATATCGAGGTTATGTTCTGCTGATTTATCAAACCCAATCATTCCCTCGTCTTTTTTTGTCCTCTGAGCAGCACGATGCTGGTGTGTTGGACAGTTTAGGTCCAAACACAGCTGCTGCTGTATTTCCTCACTTACTGAACAGACTTTTATAAATTCACTGTCCCCTGAGAACTAATAATAAAAAAGGATTTTTCCTTTAGTGACACCATCAGGCCAAAAACATTCACCTCATTTTTCCCATGTTTCCTCCTCACACCCAAAGATCTGAGGAGTGATGCATGTTTGATTTGTGTAATCTGAGTTGTTGATTGTGTGTATTTTATTTTCAAAGCTCCACATGTTGTCAGATGGTTTAAATTGTCTTTTTCTGTCCGTTTGCTGGTGTTTTCTTCAGTGCAGCATTTAACCGCTGTTCATCTGTCCAGGTTTTAATTTTGGTTTGAAAGTTTGTTGAAGTGTCCTTGAACTTGTGACCTTTGACCTCTAATAAATAAAGAGAAGTCCTGCACAAACAAGGCACTCTGACAAAAGATAATTTTAATGACAGTTTGTTTTAAATGTTCAGTTTCAAACCGATCAGCTCTTCTCTGTGGGGGGGGCTGCAGATATCAGCTGTTTGGAGCCACGTGGTGCTTCAACGTACGAGAGCCAAAAGTTTCTGAATGAGTTACTCTTCACTTTCACTGAAGATACTTTAACATCAGAAAACCAAAACTATCTGTGCAGAGAAAAAACGTCGTCTGTAATTTGCGTCAGATTAGAGTCAGTGATATTTGTGAAATAATTTAAGCATATTTTAAAGCCTTTTGTTGTATAATCCTGCAGAAAAGCTGTGATTTGTGCTCATTCACAAATTTGAATCTCTCATACATGAGCTTTACAAGAACACACGTTTAATTTTAAAAGATTCAAATATTTTTTCGTCCAAATGAGTGACAATTAAATCTGTCGGCTGTCTCTGTCTGCGGTTCATTGAACGCACCAGCTGTCTGCAGCTGTCCGACATGTTACTGCTGCACATGTTGCCGACACATGCACATAACTTCAAGTAAAAGGACGCAAATAAAAACTGCTTTATGCTTACTGCACAACTTCATCTGAAATCAACTTTATCAGACAAGAAACTGAATTATGCAGTAAATACACACATCGCGCACACACAGATTACACTGTGAGAGATATTATATATATATAGTATAGTATAGTGTATTACAGTTAGTAATTAAAAGTTATATGTACACAGAAATACTGTTTGTTTAATGTGTGTGTGTGATATCTACCTTGGTGTTGGGTCGAGGAGAACTTGTGGAGATGAGCAGCGGGGATGCAATCACCAAGGCCGAAGAGCGCAGAGCAGCTCTATTTAAAGGGTGAAGTGGGGGGGCAAGGGCCAAAATGTGTGTGTTGGTGTGTGTGTGTGTTTGTGTGTGTGTGTGTGTGTGTGTGTGTGTTGGTGTGTGTGTGTTGGTGTGTGTGTGTGTGTGTGTGTGTGTGTGTGTGTGTGTGTGTGTGTGTGTGTGTGTGTGTGTGTGTGTGTGTGTGTGTGTGTGTGTGTGTGTGTGTGTGTGTGTGTGTGCACAGTTTGAATCTGGGTCACAGGCTGACAGATCGATGTGTGGACGTCTCTGATCTGAGAGGAAGTTTAAACAAACAAACGTCACTTTCTCCTCTTAAGGTTTGTGAGAACATGAAGACATTTTCATAAATAAATAAATTAGTTTTTTAAGATATTGAGAGCAGGATATTTTTTGGAAAACATGGACAGGTTTAAAAAGTTAAGTTAAAAAGCTATTTTTGGAACTAATGTGGAGATCCTGTTGTTTTATTCAAATCAGAGAAAAAGTTCGAACTCATCATTTCCTCCTCAGTCGTCATGAATCAGCAGGTCAGATCACATTCAGTGAACGAGTCAAAGCTTCGTCTTTATTTGACCGGAGGGAGCTGTGCGTCCATCAGGTCAGACACAGTGACACGAGCAGACTGATGCAGCGGGAGATGTGAACACCTGATATCTGAGCAAGAGAGCGAAGCAGCAGCTGGGCGAGCTGGAACTGTGCTGACGGGAGCGAGCCGGAGCCAAACTGTCACATACTGAAGCAAAAATAGGAGAAACTGAAGATACTGAGTTTTACAGCAGACAGTCCGTGTGTGAACGCAGCACGAAGAGGAAAATACAAACCTGTTGCAGCTGCTGATGAACAATAAAACATTTTATCTTAGATCAATATCAGAAATGCAAATCAATCAAATAAATGGAGCTTTTGCAGAGATTAGTTTTATTTCTATTTAATGTGACTCATTTATCAAGATGAAGGTTTTCCATTTTAAGACAACAGATAATAAATAATAAAAGTATAATTACTTTTATCTTTAGCTAAGCTTAGATTCGCTCTTGATAGATATGATATATATTTCTGTATATATGATTACACTCGTTGGCTCAGGCTCAGTCTGAACTCGTTCACCTGCAGCTCAGATAACAGGTGTTCATGTGTCCAACAAACACACACAAAGTGTTCACAAGTAGTTTTTACATTTTTATATTTCTGGTGAAGCTTTTCTGGAAATGTGGCTGAAAATGGTAAAAATCTCTAAAATAAAAGATAAAAATAATTTTTTTTGGGTGGGTGTGGCCACAGTTTGATTGACAGCTTCATCCAGGTGCTGCTTTTTGTTTTAATCTGTTTAATCTGGTCCAATCAGAGACTTCAGGTTGTGTTGCCGTGCAGACGATGGCAGGATGAACGTGTGAAACTTCACGTTGACTGACTGAATGTTTTCCAGCTGAATCATTTAAAGGGTGTTAAATGTTTGAGCGTTTCCTTCATCGTCTTTCAGCGGCTGCTTTTAGTGAGCTGATGAAATTAAAGACTCGTCTCACATTCAGATTCTGGATGAAGAAAAGTTGAAGTTTTGAGTCAAAAACAGATCAAATGTTTGGGCTGAATCAAACTGACAAAATGATTTCACGTGTGGGAGCCTTTAATACAGATTTATGATCTATTATAGATCGATGACAGAGGATTGATCGGCTCTCTCTCAAACATTCACCCTGAAATGTGGAAATTTCATTTTCCTGCTCTGCTCGAAGCCACCAACAATCAGACAAATAATGAAAATAAAACGAAGATGCATTAGAAGCAAAGTAAGATAAAAGAGACGTTAAATGGTAAAGAAATTATGTTGAATGTCTGTTTGTCTGTTTGGATTCATTCAGGAGCTGCTTCTTCCTTCAGTTTTCTCTTCTTCAGATATTTAAAGTGCTCAAGATGTGGAGCTTTATTCTTTGGTATTAACGTCACAAGCTGCCTGATGTTACACGATGAAAACAGTGAAGTTTACAGATACAAATAATACTTCACCTTTTGTAGCTTGATTCAAAGTGACCCTTGTTTTATGTTGTTTTTCATCGAGCAGCGAGGAGACGTTAAACTGACGTTATTCTGAACGATCATTTCTGCAGTAACGCCGTCTGTTTGTTCATTAATCCAGCTGTGTTTGCACTGATGGAAAAACTGCAGAGATGTTGGTGAACGAGACCTCAGAGCAGGTTTGAACAGCAGGTCAGAAAATTCAGATCAAAGATGCAAAATCAACATGAACTGTGTTGTTTCTCTACACAGTATCTTTATACTCAGTGAAACAGATAATAATAAAACTTTCACTTTTATTTTTATACTGATTTAGACTGGTCTTCCTCAGAGAGCTTTAACACTGAGCTCTGTGTGCTTTGAATGAACTGAAGTAAACTGCTGAATGCAGGACTTTTGATGTAATGGAGTATTTTTACTCTTACCAGATGATCTGAATATCTTCCACCACTGTAACGTTGACAGGTGTGTTATGTAAGTGGAGGTTTCATCCTGCAGCCATTATATAATAACTGAAATTAGACTGACACACACACACACACTTTAATCTGAAGCTCCAACCTTCACCCTTCCCCCAAATTTGACCCTAAATATAAACCTTTTCCTAATCAGGGCTGGAAAGCTGTCGTCTGTCCTCCCAGGGGGGCCGCTGGTCCAGTCTGCAGTCCTGTGGGGGGGCAGGGACCCTATCAGCTGAAATTAAAACACACCTCCCCTCAGATACACACGCACACACACTCGAGACTCTGCATCTTACATTGCGATGCATTTGGACCAACCAGCTGTGGCCTCTAACGTTACAGATCCTGTTTCCTGCTGCAAAGACTGTTTGAATGACGAAGCACAAAATCTACCAGATTACTCCCCTAACTACTCAACTACTTCTCAACCAACTCAATCCACCCGTTCATGCACCAGTCAGTGCAAAAGTACTATAAATACTACAGTTTTTATATGTAATGCATGTTTCTACTTTTACTCCAGAGATAAATACAGTATTTTTACTCCATCAGAGGTATTAAATATAGTATTTTTACTCCATCACAGGTAAATATAGTATTTTTACTCCATCAGAGGTAAATATAGTATTTTTACTCCATATAAATATAGTATTTTTACTCATCAGAGGTAAATATAGTATTTTTACTCCATCAGAGGTAAATACAGTATTTAAATCCATCGAGGTAAATCATCGTCACAAAGCTGAAAACAGGCTGTTTTTCTGACTTTTTACAGATACGTGGTTCTCACAGGACAAACATATATGATGATCTTATAGACCATGATGCATTGCTGCAGATGAAACTAGCCAACAGACAATACACACACACTGTTACTGTGACACACACTGTCACTCACTGTCACACACACACACACACACATATGTATATACTCACCTGATATCACCAATTATTATTAAAGATGCTGTAAAAACCTTTAATGAGATGTTTTAAACACATTCATGTCAAATACCTGCAGAACTACAGACATTCCCAGCAGCCTCAGCTGCACACAGGAAGTCCTTTATAACTTTAACAGTGTGAGTTTAAAGGTTTAAACAGAGAAATGACAGTGAGGCCGTCGTTGTTGTCCAGAGGTTTTATTTCAGTGTCTGTAGTGTGACAGCAGAGGGAGCAACGAGTCCGGAGGAGACGAGTTCACAATCTGAACCTTTCAAGCGTTTCAGGTTCAGAAACTTAAAATTTCTCACCAATATAAACATGACACACCTGTTAAGACGTGACATTAGAAAAGAAGCTGTAATATAAGATTGAGTCACTTTAATAGAGAAACACATTTTATTTTATAACCATTTTAACATTTTGAAATAAAGTCATTTTAGGAAAATAAATCATCATATTTTACCATAAGGTTGTAATTTTGGTGATATGTCATAATATAATAATTTCACTGGAAAAAGTCAGTTAAAAATAAAGTTTTAATTTTACAAGAATAAGATGGATCAGAAAAACTGTCATTTGTGAGAAAAAGAAAATAAAGTCACAGAGTCAACAGAGAAAAGCCTTTGGAGATTGTTTTATGTGTATTATTATTAAAATTACAATCCCCAAATTATAAATATAAACTTAATTCTCAAAAAATATCCAGATTTTTCTTGTAAATGTTTTACTTTAAATAATAATTTAAGTCTCTAAGTTAAATTCATACTTCAGAATATTACAATATAATATAATATTACAACTCAAACTCAAACTTGTAAAAACTTACTTGTAAAATTAAAACTTCAATAATTAACTTAGTAATATGATTATGATTATTATTTCTCACAAAGTTCAAACTTTACTCTTGAAACATTAAAGACTTTTTAAACTTTCTCATTTCCTTGTCTGATAATTTTACTTCCTGACTGTCAAAGAAAAGACAAAATGTCATTGAGACTTTTCTCTCAAAATATTTCTACTTCATTTTTGACATCTTGTGAATTTAGTTTTCTTTAACAGTCGCAAATTACTGCAGTTTTTGTGTTGTTTTTTCTGAATATTCAGTAGGCCCCGCCTCCTCGCAGACCTTTGCTCCAATCACGTCGTCTGTCTGACATTCACAGAAATAAGACTCGATGTAAACAACCACTTCTGTACAAAAACCGAACAGAAACAACCCCAAGCTTTAGATAGAAAACAACAGAACGATCAAACTGTACAATTCATAAAGTCATAAATTCATCATCATTTCTTCCTCTTCCTGTCTCCGCTGTACACTTCCTCTCACCTTTACAAATAAAAAAAATCAAATCAAATATTTCTCCTTGAGTTAGCTTCACTCTCTCTCTCATACATAAAATAGAGTCTCCATTAGTATTTGCTTATTTACAATGATGCACTATTTACACTGTAATTTTTTTCACACGGGCGACGTGGCGGACAGCCTCGACCCAAGAGGCCGCCGCCTCCCGAGATTATGAATCCCAGCAGATTACAGGTAGAAGCTGAGTTCAGTTTAAGATTCGAGACAGATTCAGGATTTGTGTTTCTGCCCAGAACTAAACTGGGATCCATAATGAAGCGCCCAACACCCAGGAAGTGGTCCTGAGAGAGCCACCTGCAGACGAGTGATGATGTGATCTTCGCTGGGGTTCACACTTTGTACCCAACCAAACGCCGCGAACGCCTCCACCTCCACAAAACCTTCGACACACATTGAGCTCGAGTTTTAGAGTTCAGGTCTGAGCTCATGTTTCTTCAGACACTGAATTCTGGGAAACGATCTGTTCAGAGAGAAAAAACTTTAAAGACTCTGATGAGTTCGTGTCGAGGTGGAGACGTTCTGCAGGTTTTATCCCGTCCAGGATCGAGCAGCCTCACTTCATCAGCATCTTTTAAAAATATGAAATATAAATAAAACATCTGTGAGGAAGATTCAACGCCTCCAAAAATTTAACTCCAATCAGAGATAATCTGTAAAAACAAAACAGGAAGTCTGGTCGCCTCGCTGCAGTGATGTAGAACTGTACTGGGGGGGTGGTCAGTACACTGTGACATCACTGTGTGGGCGTGGTCACAAATAAACAGACTCAACTTTAAACCAGAAGAGCTCAATAAAACAGAGATTTTCAGCCTTTTTTTAAAACAATCTTCTTTTTTAAACCCACTGTGTCCCAAAACTACCAAAGTAAGAGCCAGTGTATCAAACTAAAAATAAATCAAATAAAATAGACAATAGTTAATTTTGAGTTGAGGCGAGCTTGTCTCTGGACGGGAACAGCCTCTCTGAGCTTTTACAAACAGGATGTTATGGTACAGATGGAGAATGACAAAGTCTCACCGACCACCAGAGCTGAGCACAGACGAACTTTTCAAACCATTTTCACCTTTTTCAGATCATTTTTACAAACACGAGAACCGTCGGTGAAGAGTTTCATCCCAAACACAAACCCAATGGCGTCTTAGTGATGCTTTAAATGTTCAATCCACTTATTCATTTTATCAAAGGGTCTGTTCATGTGACAAGAAAGAAACTTTCAGCAAATTAAATAACTAATAAAAGTTTTGTTAAATTATGATTTAATCTCAACACATCTTGACTTTTCTTGTCAGATTAAAGTTTTATCCTGTTACATTCTTGAATTTAGATGTTTGTGAGCAGCTCAGTTTTTAATATGAAGATTCAAAATTAAACAATCATATTTTCTTCAAAATGTACAGTATGTTCAACACGTTGGGGTGAAACTCTTCAGTACAATGCAAAAGAAATAAACAAACTCTTCCTTAATTCATTTTGTCTTGAGCGAGTTGTTAAATCTTATTTTCATGAAGCAGTTTATGAAGAAATAAAATATTTTTCCTCTTACAAACTTACAAAGAAAATAAAACACAGGCTCAATAAATACACCAATTGTACATTAAAGTGATTAAAACAAACGTTTCACCTGATAATGGGATCACACGTTTATCCGTCCAGTATTTGTGATCTGCGTTTAAACTGCTCACCTGTCGACAGGTTAAAAAGCTCTTTGGGCCTTTGGACTCGACAAAATGACCTGAGGTGGAGGTTTTTCTCAGAGAAAGGCTGGACTCAGACCTGGTGGTGATCACAGCAGGAAAACAACGACGCTGCAGATTTATTTATTAGAGTAAATACGACTGAAGTGTGATCAGCTGTACAAACACAGAACCAATCGATCGCAAACACAACTGGACTCAACTGAACCGAACTCTACTGAAAATCTAAAGAGAAAGAGTAAACAAAACCTCTCTGTGTCTCTGAGCCCTGAGGTTTGGCAAAAGTGCTTCGTTGCTGCGATAAAGTTGACCAACCAGCTCCACTTCCTGTCGCCGTGTTATTGCCTCAGGCCTCGACCCGCCCATCCACCCAACCGACCAATGGCGGGGCAGCTCTGCGGGGCCGATCGGGGCCTTCCTTAAAGCCGATTGGTCGTTTCTGAACGCTGAGAAGAAAACTTTTCCTGTTCGCTTCTTTAATATGTATTCATCGTAGTCTGATATGATGTCATCCCGTAAACACAGCTGATTGGCTGTCGGGTGATCAGTTCAATCATCATCACTTTCTTAAAGGGCCATACCTGTTTGTTTTTGACATTTTAACCACAAAGCCACCATGACAGACTGAAGTGTTTTAGATTTTAGAAAATGTTCAGACCCTTTTCTTTTTAAGGAAGTAGTTTTGAAGTCAATCATTTATTTAAGTCACATCCTGATTAATAACTGCTGATAACTACAAGAGGATCCATTTTTTGTTTTTTAATGTAAACACCCATCATCAGTTTGAATAAAGTTTCTTAAATTTGGTTATTAAAGGTTCCTTGGGGAGTTTTTGACAGCACAATGGAACATTTTTAAAAGTCTGTTGTGTGTTTACTTATATATATATATATATATATATATATATATATATATATATATATACTATACATACATACATACATACATACATACATACATATATATATATATATATATATATATATATATATATACATACATACATACATATATATATACACATATATAGATATATATTTATATAGATATATATATATATACATGTAATCTTATCTGCTTAAATGGTTTAACAGCTTTGTCGTAACACCTGTGGTAGCCTGGGAGGAACTAAACTACATTTAAAATACAGATCACTGTCGTGGTTTAGAAACGAGTTGGCAGCTTTGAGTATGTGATTCTTGGTAAACTGGTTGAAACACAAAACCTCTTGGTATGGTCCTTTAAAGTGAGCGAGCTGTAGATTCTCTAACCTTCCTGTTGGATAAAACACTGTGAAGAGACGTTTACTGATCACGTTCATCATCAAAGTCCTGAAACAAAAAGCAGAAATGACCGAAGAGTTGACATCTTCAGACTGAAACTGTTCGGTAGAAAACCAGCATCTACACACTCTGATCCAGCAGGAAACATCCCGACCGAACTCCACCGACAACAAAGTGATCTGTGAACACACCGCGAGCGATGTCCAAATGTCCGATACTGTCAGTGAATGCATCATCGCCGTCCAGGTTCAGTTAATGTATGAAATATGGCAGATCTCTGATCCACAGATCAGAGGTCAGAGGTCAGCCTAACAGCCCTTACCACTGATGTAAACCGAGGACACATCCACCATCTGTGAGTTCAGTTTCAGATCCACAGCGTGTCCTTTATTCAACCAGAGTTCATTATTCTGATGGAGAAATAGATTCAGTCAATACGGAAACTCGTGTTGTGAAGGTTTACTGTCATTTCTTTCATTTCTGTTTCAATGTTACAGAACCTCAATCCAAGAAAAGATCCTGGTAATAAAACCTCTGCTCCAATCCAGGTTTTCTCGTGTTTGAAAGAAAAAAGATTTCTCATTAAAGATTTGCTCGCCTGACGGCGTTTTTATGTCCTCGGGTGCGTTTGTTATTTTCTCCGTCTGTGTGTTGCTCTGAGCTGCTAACGTGGTGGGTTTTGTTCAGATTTCGTCTTGTAGCTGTCCGGGTGTGTGAAGTTACTCTCCTTCACGTGTAGATCCAGAAACCATCAATGCAGAAGAAACTTACCGACCCGACTTATCAAGAACAAAACATTCACATCGTTTGAAACATCAGCTTCAGGAAAAAGACTTTCTGAAGGTACAAAAGAACTTCGCCAAAATCCTGTTGGTCCGATTTGTCCTCGTCTTCAAAGGTCAGCAGGTGTCAGTCAGGTCAGATTGTCTCTTGTCTGACTGGTCGGCCGCCTCAGCAGGAAGTCAAGAAACCTGACGTGGTTTATTTCACCGAGCAGAGACGAGTCTCCATCCTGCAGATCAAGAGTCACACCTTCAACAGAAGCCGTCGTTTTATTGGAGGTTTGAATAGTTTAGTGGGTGTTTTTCTCTTTAATGCGGTTTCACTTCCTAACACACAGCCAGCGAGCAGACGAACTGACATTTTTAGTTTTAGGTCGGCAGTAATCATCTGCTGAGTTTTGTTGAATTAGTTTGGACGTTATTCGAGCTCAAATCTCAAAGTTTTTCAGCTTCTCGTTCAACTCTGAAGGTCCGTTTGTCTTTTGAACAAACAGACCTGTTTTGAATAAGTAAAAGTTTGGTTTTCATTGTGGTCTCTTGAAATAATGTCGGCCTGCTCACTTTGCAGCTTGTTACTCCACTAAAACTGTTGTTTGATTTATTGATTTATTGATTGGTTAACGTCACAGTCTGCTCACACAGGCTGGATGTCAGGAGGAAGTTCTCATCAGTTAGTCTGAGTGACACTTCATCCAGCAGGTTGTGGATCCTCATCTGATCACAAACGCTTGTTTTTGTGAGACTTGAAGGGACTGATCAGTAAATCCTGATCCAGACCAGCGAAGGACTCAAACTCGACCTTTAAGTCTGCTGAGAAACGATCTTCGATATTTCTTCGCCGAATGCTCGCAGCAGACATTTACGAACGTCTCAGAAATGTTCCAGACAGACGGACTGCAGCTTTTAGAGATAAAATATTCGCCACAGAATGACGACGATCTGTCGCTGAAGCTTCAGGAAGTTTAAACACCAACGTTTCCCTCTGTGTGTTTGTGTGTGTTGGCGGGGCTGCTGGCAGTGTGGATGGAGGGAGGAGGAGGAGGAGAGGTAAATTAAACTTCAGTGGACAGTCAGAGTGGTGGATGAAGGAGGATAAGCTCTTTGTCTCTGCTGATCAAAAACAATTCATATTTTTTCAGATAGACGACGATGAAGAGGAGGAGTTTCCACCTGAACCTCCCTCTACGGTTTCCTCATAAAGTGCTCGAACAGAAGCGTCTTCCTCTTCCTCCTCCTCCTCCTCTTTCTTTCCCTCCGTCCCTCTATGTGTCTTTGGGCTCCAGTTTGCAGGACATGTCGAACAGCAGGTTCTGGTTGTCGATCACCTGTAACTGACGGACGTAGGCCTTCGTCTGCAGGTGGGAGGGGGACGTCTCTGTATCCATGGCTACCAGAGGACACAGGAAGAGACAGAAAACACACACAAACGTCAGCGATATTAAATTCATCCATCCATCACTTAAAGCACAGAGAGCTGCAGTGACATAACACCACCACCACCACCAGAGGGAGACAAACCTCCACATCTGTGTGTGTGTGTGTGTGTGTGTTACCTAGCTGGCTGCTCCTGTATCGTCTGATGATCCTCACCATCTCTGCCACTTTATGCTGCAGGAGAAGAAGAGCAAGAGAGTTAAAAGAGGCAAAAGATGGCGGACGATGACGGAGGAAGAAAAGAAGAGAAACATATTTCTTGTTTCAGTTTTATCTTTTATTTTTGTAAAAGTGGAACTCTGTTGGGCCTCGTACAAAAACAAATGTTTGTTCTTTAGCGTCACATAGTCGAGTCCAGACGTGTCGTGATCAGGCACAGGAAGGCTTAAAGCTTTTCAGAATAAATCAGTTGAAATGTGCTGCAGGAGTCTGAAGCTCAGCTCTGTAATATTTTCTACTAAATTTGTTCTGCAGTGTGAAATTTCCTCTTTAAACTCTTTGGAGACGATCAGGTGCCGTCATACGTCTGTGCAGTTAAGAGGATTTACTGAATCAAAGCTAAAAGGAAAACAGACTTTAGGGGTTTTAGGGGGAGAAAAAGAAACCAGAAGAGGGAAAACAACGTGACAAACTTTATATCTGCTGCTGTCCGATACAAACAGGAAGTCAAAGGGCAAAACTTCCTGTTAATGTTGAACATCTCGACTCACCATCTTCTCAAAGTTGACGAGTTCACCGTGAAACGTCTTGCAGCTCTCGTGAAGAAACGTCAAGTCTGACAGAGAAACAGGAAACAGTTTATTGATCAGTTTATCAGCACGACACTGATCGATGAAAGTAAAAACTCTAAAACACAAACGGACTCTTTTTATGGCCTTTTTATGAATGTAATCAATCAAAACATCCAATAATATTATTTATTGGAGCTGATCATGTCATGACCTCCACTTTGTTCTTTCCTGTTTAAATAAAGTTTTTATGTTCAAAGTTATCATTTGTTGGTGTTTCTTGTGGGAAAATAAAATTAATCTACACAGATATTTCCTTCACTCTCCTCCTCATGTTTTTAAATTTGCCTGAGAAATACCATCAGTTATCTCATCGCCCACAACAAACAGATTATTGATTATTGATTATCAGCTATGAAATTGCACTTTGAGTCTGTTTTCTACCAGTGAAGAAATTTAACTTCACTTTAATCCTTTTTCTTTCTTTTTCTTTCCTTATTTCCAGTCCTCCATCTTCCTCTAGTTGTGTTGCCATGGAGACAGAGAGCTTAAGGCTGCAGACACACACACACACACACACACACACATGGGTGTACAGTTTGTACAGTAATCTCATTTCAAGTCTTTTCAAACTGAACGAGTGAAAGAGGAGAGATGATGTGTGTGTCTGTGTGTGTCTGTGTGTGTGACTGTGTCTGCGTGTGTGTGTGTGAACACCAGCTGGGTTAAAGGACTCCGCGGTTGAAGACGAGATGAAAAGAAAAACTGGAGCGAAGAGGAAAATCAACGATGAAGAGGAGAGCCTGAAGTTGAAGTGACTGAGCTGAGTGTGTGTGTGTGTGTGTGTGTGTGTGTGTGTTTAGCAGCAGGTTAATGGCGACACAGAGCTGATTAGCCAGAGGTGCTAATTAGCGAGGTGGAGCTAACATGCTAAGAGCAGCTTCACATCTGGTCCACAGCTGGAGGGAAACAGTCTCTGAGGACCAAGAGCTGATTCAAAGCTCAGTCCCTGATCCGGTTTCAGGAGACTCTCGGTCGGGGGGGACGAGGGTCAAACTGAGACAAAAAAGCAGCTTGTTTTCCTCAGCGAGCGTCACGTTAGCTCACCTTTGAGCAGCAGAGGTGTGAAGGGGATCAGAGGAGGCCTCAGGCTGGTGATCAGGTCTCTGTAGGACTTGTGGTTCCTGGAGGGGTCCTGCAAGGTGAGACAGATCCTCAACTTCAGTAAAAGTACAAAGACTAGAAGGAAAGGTCCTGCATTAAAAACCTCACTGAAGTAAGACGATGATGATGGTGACCTTCATCGTTATAAACAGGTCAGATCATCTTTTACTCACTGCGATGCTCTCAAACTGCTGAAACTGCTTCCTGAACTTCCCCGGGAGACCCTGAACACACACACACACACACACACACAGGATGATAACATCATAACACATATAACAGAAAAGGCAAAACAAAACACAAAGACCAGAAAGCTTCACTACAAACAGAAACTTCTCACAAATTCTCAGAAACAGCAACAAAGAGAAAAAAAACAGTACTTAAAAGTAAAAACTACGAGAGATTGGTCTTCTTCTTTTTTAGTGAGGAAGTGAAGTGAGCAGATGTTGATGAAACGTTCCTTCACGCCGTCTACAGATCAATAAACGGATGATTCAGGTGAGTCAGGTGAGTCTTTACCTCCCAGGTGAGCCGCAGTCTGCTGACAGCCGGGTTGTCCAAACCCAGAACCACAGCGAGGAACGACAGCAGGTCCTGCTGCTGCTTACAGCTTACAGCTGCTAAACACACACACACACACACACACCTGTCAGACAAACGTTTATCCTGATGGTGTTTACTCATTCTGAGCCGAAGCTTTATTTACGTCTCATAACGGATCATTACGTTTCATACATTCAGTCCATCAGGTGTTCATTTAATAAACTTCATGGCGACGCCTTCACGTGTCCGACAGGCCAATGATGCACAACTCTACAGTAAGAAGGGATTTCATTGGTCGATTCAGGCCAACAAGATCTGAATCACCCCACTCAAAACATCTAAAACTGCTGAGTCCACCTGAGACCAGCTGAGACCAGCTGAGACCAGCTGAGACCAGCTGAGACCCGGAGAGGTGGATGAGCTCTCTGACTCAGCTCCTGTCTTTGTGGACTCACAGTGCTGCGATCTTGATGAACTTGCGGAGCAGCTGGATCCTCTTCGGCAGCGACTGACACTGCAGGATCTCCGTGGCGACCCAGTGCTGCACCTCGCTGCAGCGCTGCAGTACCAGCTCCAGGTTTAGGGGGCGCCAGCGGGACTGCTCTCCGTGAAACACATAACACACAAACTCCACCTGCAGGAAAACACCAACGAAGAAGAAGATCTTGTGAAAACAGCAGCCTTCATTTGAATGAAAACACAAATCTGCTGGTCAAAATTGAATTACTGAAGCAAATCATTAATTCTGAATATCTGAAATACAAATGTAATAAACAAAGATTATATTTGTACCAGTAAAACTTATATTTGAGATTTCTACAGTTCCTTTATAACTAGTCAGAAATGAATATTAGATATTAAAAATCAATCGATATCTTCAGTGACGTACACACACATCTGAAAAAGAAAATTAGTTCACAAACATTTTTTAAGCAAATAAAAATTCACTGGTAGATGAAACATTGGCTGATATTTTCCCTTTGCAAGTAAACATCTCCCAGTGTTTGAGAGGATTAAAGTCACATGATTAACTATATGAACATATGAACATATGAATATATGAACACATGAATGTATGACTATATGAACGCATGAATATATGAACGCATGAATATATGAACACATGAATATATGAACACATGAATGTATGACTATATGAACGCATGAATATATGAACACATGAATATATGAACACATGAATGTATGACTATATGAACGCATGAATATATGAACGCATGAATATATGAACACATGAATGTATGACTATATGAACGAATGAATAACGTCTCTGACCTCGTGCACGCAGCTGAACAGCTCCCAGTCAAACACCACCAGCTGATTGGCCACCTCCTCTGCTGACATGTCGTGCAGTTTGCTGTCGCCCGGCGTCCAGTGGATCTCTTCAGGAAGAGGAAGCTGAGGGGTGGGGCAGGAAATGACATCATCAGATAATAAAATACAGTTCGTCTTTATCCAATCACCTGAAACGTCAATGCAAACGTTCTGGTTTCTTTCTGTGAAGACTTAAACTGGAAAAGGGCACAGAGAACATCAGACAAATCCTTTTACATTTAATATATCCTGTAAAGCATCTGCAAAAGTTTAAACTGAATATTAATTATTCTCACGATTTCTGTGGTTTTAAACTCTTTTTCACTGTATTTATTTCAGCATATTTTGGATTGAAAA
>CM041547.1:1005657-1018157 GCA_023238725.1 Scortum barcoo
TAAATCCTCTGCTCTGTGAAATCAGCTTTACTCTCAGAAACATCCATTAAATCCTCACTTTCTTTCATTTTGACTGTCACACTGACCGAGGGCCGACCGGGGGCCGACCGGGGGCCACTAAACACCAACCGGCCTGACTACACAGGTTCAATTCTGAGCGGCCACACTGCTGATCTGATCTGATCTGAACCCTGAACATGTCACGTCTCTTAAAGATGACAGAAGAATCTCTGAAAGCAGCAGATGAAGATGAAGACAAGCGTTTCTCTCCATCCCTCCCACTCTCCGCCCACATCCCTCTCTGTTCTACTTCTTCTCCTCCCTCCTTCTCCTCCCTCCTCTCTCTCTCTGTGTGGGTGAGCTTTAAAGTGGACGGCCGTCACTGCAGAGAAAAAAAAACGTGCATGTTTGTTTTTTAAATGACGAACCATCGACTCAAACTTTTGATCATTTCTGTCTGTCACTGTTTCGTTTTTACTTTGTTCGCTTTAACACCTGAACTCTGTCTCACCTGAAGTGAAACCTGATCATCTGATAATAAATTATTGATTATCTAAGATGTTCTGCACCTCATATTTCAAGACTCCTGAAAGTGGCACAGTGAGACTTCTTCACGTGTCTTCAGGAGGAACAAGGACTCTGGTCTCTGTCTCTTTTCTCTGTTTACTCCTGCAGACATTTTATAAAGAATCTCTCTGAACATTTATTCTCCACAGTTTATTAAAAGCCATCTCAGTGTGACATCACAGCCATCCTATGTTATGAAGGCAAATAAAATGGTCTTCAGTTTGTTTAGTGTCAGAGACATCAATAAAGATCAACTGTTCGCTGTGAGGAAGCATCAGGTTATAGTGAGGTGTTACATGGTGGCCATTATATCCATGTAGTTATTCTGAATATCTGTTGTTCTTATTTTGCTGTTTTACTGGTTTTGTGCTGCAAACACGTTTATCTGCTCTTAGAGGCGTGTTTGCTCTGTGGGTGTCGCTGAAGAGGAGATAATGGAGCCGTTTACAATCTAAAGGTTCATTTTATGGAGAGCAGGAAGGAGATCTGACTGATATTTAGATTATTCTGACTGGATGGACAGATTCCCTTTGACCAGTGTTGGACAGACAGGCTGACAGAGGCGGAGCAACATGAGGTCAAACTGCTCAGACAGAAAACACAAACAGACCAAACTGAGCTGACAGAAATACACGAGGTGAAATGAATCAACAAGCAGAGCGATGCTGTGACCTGTACGAGGATCGGCGCAGCTCGACCGTCGAACATGTGCGCGTATTTGTGAATCTTCCTCCATTACGCAGTCATGCACACATGCAGACACACACCCCGGCACTCAGAGCACATTCTGTGGAGGTAATTATGCATCGAGTGTGTGTGGAGGATACTGCTGCAGCAGGACTTGCTGGAGCCTGTCGGCCGTCAGGAAGATGGGATGTGTCAACATGAAGTCATCCAGCAGGGTTTCTACAGAGACAGACAAACAGAGAGAGGTCAGATTTACAGACTGTACCTGAACATGCCCTGAACACACCGCCAACACTGACAGAGGCCGAAACAAACCAGCTAGATCACCTGAGCTTTACAGGGATAAATTCAGTACGATGCACATTTTAACAACGACAAAGTCATCTAGAATTTCTTATTACTTCCAGTTTTATTTGCTGTAAATTAATTAAACTAAACCTTACAGGCCTTACATGGAAGTTACTGGAGGCTTTTAAAGGAGCACTGTGGAGGATTTGGTGCCATCTGGTGGTGAGGTTGCAGACTGCAGCCCACTGAATACCCCTCCCATCACATCCTTTCCTTTCCAAGTGTGCAGCGGGACATACAGAGGCCTTCAGGTTCATTTGCACTAAATATTTTACACTTAATTTTCTCACAAACTCGTCCCAACCTGCAGCCAACAGCAGGACCGTTGGGAGGTCTGTGGACTTTATTCAACTTTTTCTGTGTTCAGACTTTCACTAAACCTTCACTCTTTATTTAAGCCTCTGTCATCGAGGGTGACACCTGCAGAACAAAACGCTGAAATCAAATCTAGTTTTCTTAAAAAGTTGTCCTCATTTAGAGACTGAAGATGTGACGTGACTGCATGAGAGCTGCAGACAAACACACACAAATACATGGAAATGAACAATCAGATATCAGTCCACACATTTGAATACATGGCTGAAAGAAATTCACACACACACACACACACACACACACACACACACCTCAATCTCTGCTGCTTTGGTTTGGTTTTTAAATCGGTTCTTATCTTTGTGTGTCACGTCTTTAGCGTAGCTTAGCACAAACACTGAAAGCAGGGGGAAACTGTTAGCATCGCTCCATCAAAACAAAAAAAAATCAAACAACTCAAAATCTCTCACTGACTTAATGTGATGTTTTTATAAAATTTAAGACAAGTCAAAAGTTGTGATGCAAATCTTAGTGGTTATTTATGGAATTTATTACATATGTATGTATATATTATACATATATTATTTGTATACTGTATATTATGTCTATATTATACACATACTTCTATATTACCACAAGTCTACTCAATCTCTTTAAACAAGTTGATCAAAGTGCTTTAATAAAAAAAAAAAATCCATGTAAATAACTAAAAATCTAAATAGGTTAAAATCTGTGACACGTTAAATTAAAGTGACTTACGGTCTATTTCTGTTTCCGTCTATTTTTCTGTAATGAAGCCTGCAAACACACACACACACACACACACTCTAAATGTAGGCCATGAAGATATATTTAGCCTTGGAAGAGGTTGTTGTTCCTGACATGTAAAACCAGAAGTGATTCTCACATTAAAACAAGAAGAGACGTTACGATCGATCCGTGTTTAAAGAAAGATGAAACGTTGGTGTGAAAGCAGAGCTGCTGCAGAGAGTGGCTGTAATTTAAGAAACAGCTCGACTCAGACAGAACCTGTGGTCACATTTACTAAAATACACTGCTGTACTCTGTGTGTGTGTGTGTGAGAGAGATGCATGCTGCAGTGGGTGTGTCCTGTCGGGGTCCGCCTCTCTGCAGGCGGTTGGTTACCATAGATACACCACGTTGCCGACAGTGAGAGGATGAAGAGGGAAATGTGAGAGAAATAACACTGAAGAGAGAAACGAACGTCATACGTGTGTGTGTGTGTGTGTGTGTGTGTGTCACTGAGAACTGACTGTGGTTTATTGATTGGTCATATAATCAATACGACACTGATTCATCCCGACTGTATATCACTTACCTGATATTGATCAGATGTTACTGATACTAAATGTAATTCAGTAAGAGCCGATCGATCCAAATACTCATATTAACATTATATTTCTGAATGTTACACAACATTTCAATTATTGATCTATTTTAACTGAGAGAACCTGATGCAGTACTTCAGGAAAGACACAAAAATCTGCAGTTTTGTTCTTAAATCAAACTTAAACTGTAATATCTGTATATATAATATCTATCTATCTATCTATTATTATTATTATTATTATATTAGTACATTGATCATCAGCTCTCACACACGCTCAGCATCAGATGGATCCTTGGAGGTCGTTTTGTGTGTTAAAGTGTGTAAAAGTGTGTTTGTGTCTTCACTGTCTACAAGAATGAAAACACAGAAAACGATGGAGACTTTAAAGAAAACTGATTCACACACGATAAATTCACTAACAACAGATATGATGTGTGTGTGTGGGACGGGCCAGCAGATACAAACACGCACATATTAATGAATCTGCAGTAAAAAGCACGGAGGACAGCTGACAGAGGAGAGATGGTGTGAATGTGGAGAGTGAAAGAGTGTGAACGTGGGAGGAAGACGAGAGAACCAGCTGACTCCAAACGGGATGTAAAGAACGCCTACGAGCCCGGAGAGAGGAAGACTGAGCGAGCGAGGTTACCGACTGAAACCGCCAGAGCATGGAGACAAAGATTAAATAAAAATACTCACCAGCCATCATGTTCACTTTATTCAATGAATATTCTGCTCAAGAGCCGATCAAAGATGAAATATTTCACTTACAATGACAGAATATAAAATACATTTATTAAAGTACTGTACGAAAGAAAGTACAAGGGATTTTACTATAATATATATAATTATAAGTATTTCTATTTCACAGTACTGTATATCTCTACTCCATCTCAGGTAAATATAGTATTTTTACTCCATCTCAGGTAAGGTAAATATAGTATTTTTACTCCATCAGAGGTAAATATAGTATTTTTACTCCATCAGAGGTAAATATAGTATTTTTACTCCATCAGAGGTAAATATAGTATTTTTACTCCATCAGAGGTAAATAACAGAGAGGTAAATATAGTATTTTTACTCCATGTCAGAGGTAAATATAGTATTTTTACTCCATCAGTCAGAGGTAAATATAGTATTTTTACTCCATCAGAGGTAAATATAGTATTTTTACTCCATCAGAGGTAAATATAGTATTTTTACTCCATCAGAGGTAAATATAGTATTTTTTTTACCATCAGAGGTAAATATAGTATTTTTCCTGCTCTCCGTTTGTCTGACAGCTTTAGTTTCTTTCCAGATGACAGTTGTTCATCCTTCCTGTCCAGTGAAAACCTGGTATCTCCAGATGTGTTGATGTTGAGTGTTTGTGATAAACTGAAGGATGAAGTCTTCCTTTATGTGTTGAGAAAATTCTCCTCCTTCTTCAGATAAATAAACTATTTAAAGCCTCCTTGGATCAGCTGCATCGTCACAAAGCTGAAAACAGGCTGTTTTTCTGACTTTTTACAGATATGTGGTTCTCACAGGACAAACATATGATGATCTTATAGACCATGATGCATTGCTGCAGATGAAACTAGCCAACAGTATATAAAGTCGATCAAATGAACCTGAAACATGAACAGCAGTAAAATGCAGCGTCCACATTAATGCAGCAGGAAGATTAAAACTATACATACATATACAGTACACACACACACACACACACACACACACTGTGTACACACTGTGTATGTATGGAGTACTTTCAGAGTAGTATCAGAGTACTAAACTGTGTTTTCAGTCTCACATCAGCAGAAGAAACTAAATGAAGTGAGTTGAGATTTTTGTGGAGAGAAGTTGGAGCTTTTCCTGTTGTTTTTCAGGCTCCGACTGAAGCCTCTAATTTGAGTCTTTGTGTTTCCTCCCTCCCACCTCTCTCTCTCTCTCTCTCTCTCTCTCTCTCTCTCCCACTCCTTTTCTCCAAATGTCTTGTTGAGAGCTGGTTGCTATGTGAACAGGTGCTAAAGAGCCTCTTATGTCTCTGCACACACACACACACACAGGACACGCATGTCCATATGATACACACAAACAACACACCATCTCCTGCACGGACACCGACAGGAAGCTGAAGCTCAGAGAGGTCGAGGATGAAGATAAAGATGAGGAGGAGGAGGAGGAAGGTAAAGAAGTGGGCAGCATCTTCTCTTCTTCTTCTTCTTCAGAGAATAAAAACTCCCACAGCGAGCGGCTCGTCTGCAGCGTTTAGAGAGAAGCAGCTCCGGGTTCAAACCTGCGACACCACCGATACACTGCAGGGTCGAGAGCACAAACTACATACCAATCCTACTTCTGCACCACCAGCTGCCTCACCGTCGTCTCAGTCTCAGATTTCTCTCCATGCTTTATTTTTCTCCATCAGTACAAACGAGTGTGTCCAAACATCGTCTTTTAAAAAAGCAGCTGTGGTTTGTTTGATTTCTTTTGTCTCTTGCAGCTGCTCTGACATCTTGTCGCGGTTTTAAAATGGAAACACGGCGACATATCGTTCTACGTAGCAGCAGCACCAAACTCCAGAAATGACAGAAAACTGATCTGATAATCGATTATAGGCTTTACTGATTATAGACTTTACAGATCGATGAGGAATCAATCAATACAACATGGAGATGCATCCTAGGATCAGTTATTTCCAACATGATTGATTTTCCTCTCTCGTCTCATCGTGTTTAAACAAAGACGTGTTTGACGTTTTGTCAAATAAAACTTCGATGTCGTCTTGTTTTATGATTCATAAAAAACAAGCTAGCACGAGTCGCTAACTGTCCACGTGTTCAGGGCTTCTTCCTGCTGCCTCTTAAGCTCCGCCCACAAACAAAGTCACAGTGTTTACAAACAAATACATGTTTATATGTTTACAAATGTTGATTAGATTCACATTACTGATCATCACGATTCACATGAGCTGTGACCTGCCTATGACCACGACGACACAAAGATGACATCATCACCACGACATCATGATTTTACTGATCTGATTGATCTGATTGGTTTTGTTCCAGCTGCTGAGGCTTGCCTGTGACGGCAGTTGAAATGTTATTTACATTCTGTTTCACAGCGTGCGTGACACACCTGAACACCTGCCTCAACACGCCTGTACCTGAGAGAGAGAGAGTGTGTGTGTGTGTGTGTGTGTGTGTGTGTGTGTGTGTGTGTGTAATGTGTGTGTGTGTGTGTGTGTGTGCGTGTGTGTGTGTGTGTGTGTGTGTGTGTGTGTGTGTGTGTGTGTGTGTGTGTGTGTGTGTGTGTGTGTGTGTGCGTGTGTGTGTGTGTGTGTGTGTGTGTGTGTGTGTGTGTGTGTGCGTGTGTGTGTGTGTGTGTGTGTGTGTGTGTGTGTGTGTGTGTGTGTGCGTGTGTGTGTGTGTGTGTATGTGTGTGTGTGTGTGTATGCGTGTGTGTGTGTGTGTATATAAGAAGTTTTGGCAGGTTTGTTCTTCTTTTATGAAACTGCCAGGAAACTTATCTTCTTTCAGTTTTACCTGTGAGGCAGCTGTTTACACACACACACACACACACACACTCTGTGATAATATTATGGGCTGGGCTGGGACACAGATGTCTCCCGTAGCGACCGCTGGCTGATTGTTGGTGTTTTTCCAAAGCTTTATAAATCCTCCGTCCATGTACAGCTGCTGGTGAGACTGTGTGTGTGTGTGTGTGTGTTTCAATCTGTTAATACTTTATCTTGATTAATCACTTTATCTTGATCTTTAAACTCTTCAAAATGATCTGATAGCTGAGATTAGTTAGAAGCTATTTCTTTTGTTTGTTTGAATTCATAGGATTGATTGATTGACTGATTGTTTGATTTGAATAGTCTCATTTGTTTTGCATCTTGTCAAAATAAAACTTTGTTCTACGTAAATTCTGAGACAATCAAGTTGTGCAGCTTAGTTCTACAAATAAAAGTAAATTCTGAAGTTTTAATGGAAATGTTTCAATCAAGTCAGCTTACGTGTGAAAATAAAAGCTGAAGTTTTAATGGAAATGTTTCACAGGATGTGACGTTGCTGATGAAGGGCAGCACACACACACACGCACGCACACACACACCTCTCATTGGCCAGAATTTCAAAATAAACACTTTTTAAAAAAGCAGGAAATCTGAGGCGTGAGAGTGACGACGACATCTTGAATTGAATAAACTAAATATATAAACCATTATTTGTTTATTTCTTCCATTTCAAATGTTTAAACTTTATGTATGATGGAAGTTTATTTTAAATAATTACAGAAACAGTTCATTGATCATCAAAATAGCTTTTGATTCATTCAGTGTTGATTAATCAAGATATTTATTGATTAACAGAGTTTTTCTCTCCTTTCACTTCCCTCATCAGTCTAACTCAAATTTAAAACAACGAATCAATAAATTTCACCAGTTCTTGTTGGATTTGTGGCTGAAAACACGATCGTGTGTTTGTAAAGTAAAATTTGCTGCCTGCTCGTCTGCTGCTGATGAAAAATCTTCACAGTTTCAGATTTTCGCGTCAGTGAAGAAGTTGAATCAAAGTGTGTGGTGTTAAAGCATTGTGTGTGTGTGTGTGACTTGAGCAGGTAAAACCAGACAGGTGAGAACAGACGAGGAACGTTAGGACAAACGTGGAGGATCCATCGAGCAGCCCGCCTGATGGCGTGCTGTGGGCGTGACGCAGACGCTCGCTGCTAAAATAAAAGCTGGATGTGGGTCACACCGACCGAAGAGGATCAACAGGCTCAGGCTCTGCAGTAATTAAATATGAAGCACGGTGTAATTTTCAGGCTGCCGAGACAAAAACACATCAGATCAGGCCGACGTGGACTCACAGTCGGAGTCTCAAACCTCTTCACTCTTTATTAAGCAGCTCACACGCTGCCTCGACTGAAAAGCAAGCAAAATATTCTGATAAATGATCAGTTATTTCCACCAAATACTTTTGCTCTGATGTTTTTCTGACTCCTGATCTTTGAAAAAACGGGGCTAAAAGAAAAGCAAAGAGACGACGTGGATTTAAGTGTAAGTATCTTCTTCAGGATCTGTTTCAGCGGGTGATCACTGCCGCTGCCTCCGTCCAGAGAAACTTCACTTCTGAGTCTTATTGGTGCTTCAGACAGTTTCATTCATGTGTTCACTGAATGAAGGGACGAGTCCTTCTTCGTCTCTGCAGGAGGCGACTATGAAGGACTCATCCTCGAAATGCTACATTAGCTTCATGTGCTGTTAGCTGACCAGAGATTATTGGCCATATATTGATAGTTCATTATCATCGTCCTCCATTATGTAATAAAAATCAAACTTGTGCACTCTTAAAGGAGTTTGACCTTTTTTAAGCTGTGATCAGTGAATCTGTGAACAAACGTGTGTGTGAACGTCTTCCCTCCATCGGGGTTAAACTCTGCGTTAATCTGCAAACAGAAAACTAATCTGCAGTGTGTGAACAGAGAGCCGTTTGTGTCCCGTAAGAAACAAACACTCAGCTAATCACCGACCTTTGGACCGCAGCGTCACGCCATCACAAACAGGAAGCTTCACATACGTCTGAATTCTTCCTGTAGCAGGGTCACAGATCATCCACTGTTCAACTGATAAAACGTCCTGAATCATCCAAAATAATGTTTATTTTTTACTCTGCTGCCAATGCTCTGCTTTTGTCCCCTCTGGGCCACCGTAAGAGTTATGTTTAATCAGAAAACAGTCGAAATGAAGCCTGAAGAAAATCTGACTCATTGAAAGACTTTAAATCTAATGATGAGATTATAATAAATTACTGTTTTTACTTTTGTGATCAAATCTTTAAAGTGTTTTTCTGTCAGAGGGAGAAAGGCAGTAAAAGCAGCACAAGATTCAGCGATGTGATTTGCCAATAAAACTTTACATTTGGAAGAAAAGATTGTTTTATTTCTAATCTATTCTGAAAATGTCCATCAGCACAGAGTTAATATATTATTGGAGATCAAACGTGTCTGAAACAACGCAGCAGGCATGAAGAAAACCTCAGAAAAGGTGTTTGTTTGCAGACGTAAAGAGGAGATAAAGCTGAGAGCATCCTGAGGAGATCATCGTCCACGTTTCTCCGCTCAGTCCGAACACGGCGGCTGCAGTTTGTTTCTCAAACACGACAGTCAGTTCAGATCCATAACTTATCGGCTTTGACTCAATCTGTGAAAAACTCAAAGTCTCAGCAGCTCAATGACGACAGCAGCTTCTCATATTCTCACTTCATTCAGGCCGACATGTTTGAGTCTTTACGTTTGTCTGATTATCACAAAAACAAGCAAAGTTCAACAAAGTTCAAACGACCGATCGACTGAATTCAAACCCGACCAGTCAGTCCGGTTTGAATTCTTCTCTCTTTCTACCCGACCGGCTTCTGAGGTGTTCAACGCCTCACAGCAGAGATGTTTCACATGTTCGCTTTTCTCTGAAGCCCCGAGAGGACGTGCTGACCAATCAGAGCGCTTCAAAGTGACGGACAGACTTACAAATACCAGAGAACAAACCAGCACAGGGTGAAGGTAAAAACAGGACTTAAACATTCAGAGGATTCACTGATCTGATCATCTAAAGTATTTTGAACATTTAAGGAGCCAGAGACTCGAGAATTTCATTGCCAGTGACTGCTCCATGTGATTGTTGTGCACACCTTTGTTGGACCTCAGGAACCTTTAGAGGAACTCAGAGCTTTTCCTCCACAGGGACCAGGGTCTAAATGAAGTTCAGGGACATTGTTTTACCCCCCAAAAAGTTCCTGCTCGGGGGATCGTACTTTTCAAAAGTACAGGAACTTTGGCTGAACATTTCTGATTGGTGGAGTATTACCAGCATTTTATTTTGAAAAGCCTGCATCCTCAAACAAATTGTATTTACGACACGGAGCATAAGACGGAGCGACCAAGTCCAGGCCTTACTGAGTATTTATGCTGAGGAGGAAATCCAGCGCAGCAGAAATGACGTGTAAAAACAGCCGTCGCTTTCTCAAACGTCAGCGGACTAATCTGCCTGATCTTCACAGGTCTTTAGACCACGGTGGAGACGCAGACAACAACGGGCTGCAGGAAGCTTTTTAGTTCAGGAAGAAGATTCATGGGAATAAAAGTTCAGGTCTCGCAGCTTTTCTTAGTTTTGTATCTCAGTGAAATCGATCTTTGGGTTTTGGCCTGTTTGTGGAACAAAATGAAAATCTGAAGGAGCCAAACAGGACGAACAAGAAGAAAATCATTAAATGAATCTGCATATTGGTAAAAAAGTGCCTATAATATAGATTTTTATTAAACAGTGTGTTGGTGTCACTGAATCTGCAGCTCCTCTCGACTTCACGGAGCTTTTTCATTTCAGCTCGTCGTTTAATTTAATTTCACAATAAAAGCTGTGAAAAGCCACAGAACTCGACCTGCTGAGCATCAAACAGACTCAGAGAGCAGCTGGTGAACAAAGTGGAGCTTTTAGCAGCAGCTAAAGAGGCAGAGATTTCCCTCAGGAGGTGGAGGAGACCAAACACAGAGCTCAAAGAGAAACTCACGTTCATCAGGAGACACAAACACAAATAAATGAACATAAGATGATGTGTTCAAGAGTGGACAAAAAAATCAGACACTGCAGCTCTAAGCAGCGACAACAGAGAGGCTCTTATTGAACATTTTCTCTCTTCTTGCACTAAAACAGTAAAAAAAACATTCAGGTGGAGTCTGTTTCTGTGGCTGGATTAAATCTTTGGTGGGATTATTGTCAGAGAAGCGAAGGTTTCATATATTTGGGAACAAACCGACAGCTTCTCAGTGAAAATAAAACTCATCACTTCACTGTGCTGAAGCTCCGCAGAGACAAACTGTTGACTGAATATTAACAGAGATCAGTTGCATAACGCTAATGTGCAGCGTCCCAAAACCACACACACACACACACACACACACACAACGAGCTGATAATAAATAAAGCATCCTTTGTGAGAGTTTAACAAGATGCAAGTGCTGGATTATTCATGAATGTGACGAGTGCAGATAAAAGTCCTCATTACTTAATAAATGTGTGTTTCAGTGTCTCTGCAGAGTTTCAGGATATTCCTCCGACATTGTGCAAACTAAATCTGAACGTCACGAGGTTTTCTTTCTTTCTTTCTTTCTTTCTTTTTCGCCTCTGCAGCCGTCTGTTCTCCATCTTCACATCTCTGCAGGACGAAGGAGCTGAAAATAATCTAGAAACACCTCCATCGATCGCACAGTTACACAACAGAGAGGAAAACCTGAGAGATGAAGCTGCTGCAGACACAGACAAAAAAAACACATTTATACCTGAGAAACAGACTGTCCGTGAAATCATCTATGGAGGCCACGTCGTGTCGATGTTTGTAGATCATTAATCTATTTGTCACCGAATGTACCTTTAAACCAGGTAACAGCAGATAGTCGACGTCCTGACGCGTATATATTTACATTATAATCAACATTATGTCATCAGTTATCAGCCTCACAGGTGAGAAACTTTACCTGGATGTTCATTGACATAAGGTGGCAAAAATATGATAAAAATATTTATTATAGGATTTTAAAACTAGAATCCCCTTTTTATTTTTTTATAGTTAAATAATAATAAAATAATAATTTTAAAAATGTTTAGTTATTTATTTTTTCTAAAATGCCTTAAAATGTCTTATGATCATATATTATTTTTATGTATTTAAATGGATTTTTTAAATGGATTTTTCATTTGAAGCTATTTAAATCTCAGAATTATTTAAATACTTGTACTTTATCCAAATGCTTTTATTGGTATTTTCCTAAAATGTTTCAATCTAAAAAAAGTATAACAGCACTTTAATATTTCTACATTTTGGTGGTGCTGAAAAATATTTTAATGCTTTTTATAATAATTTAAATATTTTACTGTTTTTAAAAAATCTTGTTGATCTGTCTGTCCAAATGAAACGTGGACACAAACACACAAACATGCCAACACACCCCGCAGCCTCTAACAATCACTGCTGCACACACACACACACACACACACACACACACACAGACATTCCTGCAGAAACACATACGTACACGCATGCATGCACACACCCACTTCAGCTGTAATAAGCAGGCTGCGTTTCTGAAAGAGGACGGCAGCGATTATGTAACCACACACACACACACACACACACACACTGCAGGAACAGTCTGTATGAACTATAAACTGAAAATCCTGCTGCAGAAAAAAAAACCCTGAATC
>CM041547.1:1023247-1073247 GCA_023238725.1 Scortum barcoo
ATTGCGTAGCAGGTCGGCAAGGGTGCCAGGCAGTCACTCAGACACTTTAATCCAAAGCGACTCGGCTGTTATTTATAAAGTGTCTTTAGGTAGCGGTCTGTACAGGGCCGGCAGGGCAAAGGGTCACAGAGCTTCCTCTATTGACGGAAGTCAGACAGACCAGTAGGACTGAGTTTAAAAAAAAAAAGAGAGAAATGTGACAGCAGGCGCAGAGCAGTGAAAAGGAGAGGTGGACGGCATGCGAGGAAATGAAGAGGAAAGAAAGAAAGATGTCTCTCCAGGCATATGTAAAGTCTTATCTTCTGTAAAGGCGCATAACCCCTGTCTCCACAGGCAGCAATATTTATCACGGTGTTGGATCATATCACTTTATCTAATTGATTTATAGGTACAGAGACAGGCAGACTCCTGTAATCCTGTCACTATGCACGGGCTCCAGCAGCTGCAGCAGAGAGACACTTGTCAAATATGAGGTATATGAATGTCAAATGTGCAGCAGAGAGTGTGTTTGACAGAAGCTTAGCATGAAGTGGAGAGACTTGAAACTTTCTGAGTGTGTAGAGTTGCTTGTGTGTGTGTGTGTGTGTGTGTGTGTGTGTGTGTGTGTGTGTGTAGGAATGCATGCTCGTGTCGTTTGATGATGGTTGGGGAGTCTGGAGAGACTGGAAACTATCCTAGACTTCAGCTGATTCATATTTTATCCTCCGTCTTGGCTCAGGGGAGCAGAGTAATTTGAGAGTGCGACAGACACACATGCTACACACACACACACACACACACACACACTCACACACACTCAGAAAATGAGAGCATATGATGCATGCTGGACAGATTTATGGTGTAGGATTATGAGCACCTTACATCTCCCCTTGGCTCCTGCAGCCGGAGCCAGGTTGGGTTCAGGCAGTATATTCAGGTTCAGTCGGGTATCTGATGCCAAGAAGCCCGTTCTCACTGCCTTTCCCCCTGCAGCCTTGCAGGCAGCCGTGGCAGTTCATTTCTCTCCGAAAATGATTAATGTACATGCAAATTACCAAAGCATGGGCACGCATTCAAATATGGGAGACGGCAATCAGGAGACAGTAATATGAAAAACAATATAATTTTGCCTTTGATATTACTTCGCTCTCTTTTTATCACTCCATCTAGCAGACACCCATGCTACCTCGTCTTTAATCTCTCCGCCTTTCTCTTTCGCTCCATCCATCTATCAGCCATCCTATACATTTTTTCTGTCTTAGTGGTTTTTCTGGCATGAAGGCCAATTGAGGTGAGGAGTCTTTCTCGAGGGGGCTGTGGCGTCAGGATTTTGAGCTTTAGCAGTCTCCTGCCAGGGATCCAAACTGCCTTAAGCAGCGTGCCTCCTCTTATCTAAGAGAAATCTCATATCTCACATTATCTCAGAGATAATAGGATAACAATGCTGGATTTTCCCCAGCTCGACTCCTCCCAGCTACTAGGTCTTTTGGAGCAGAATACATGGGGATGAGACCGTCAAGTTCCCAATTCGACAGGGTTGAACTAATTTGGATGTTCTTCTCAGCTGAACTGAACTTCAGCTGTTGAAGCATTTCTTACCAAGCCTATTACCCATGGCTCTGCTATTTTATTTTATTTTTTTGGGTTTGGTGACATTTCTCAGAATATTAAATACTTCTTTCAGTTCTTTCTCCCCCCCTAAACTAAAGAAGCACAGTGACGCATAGAGAAATTGTCATTCTTTTCCCATTGCACTATTTAGGGTGATGGTTTCCACTATTCCCTCTGGCTCATGCACACACGCATTTGCACGAAACACACTTGTGCCTCCTCAAACCACCCATGGAGGAACACTCTGTTCTTGGGTGGGGTGAACCATTTTTGGGAGAGGAGGGGGCTGACCGAGAGCGGAAGCGACTTTCTGCGGTGCTGTTTTGCTGTCTGATTTGTTTTGAAACCTGTCTGACTCGCGGCGATTGGCTCATGTGGAAGGCGTGGCTCTGTTTGGTAAGCGCCCGCGGATTTTTTGGCAAAACCGTTCACAGCTGCAGGGACAGAATGTGGTGTGTGTGTGTGTTGTGTGTGTGTGTGTGTGTGTTTGTGAGTGTGTGTTTGTGTATTTCTCTCTCAGGCGGTGTAAGTTTGATGTCATGGAGATTTGATGGGAGGGAGGGTGGTGGGGAGGGCAGCCTTGAGTGATTATAACACATCCCTTTTATTTCCAGGCAACGGGTTATGAAATTGGGGAGGAAAGGAGGGAACAGAAAGAGGGTCTTCTTCTGTTGAGGGGCCCGTATGTCATGCTAGTGCTGCTGGACATACAGTGAGCTCTAGGCATACAGCCACGATGCCCACATTTCAATAAAATGGAATAAAAGTCACTGTGTTCCCGCTCACTTACCCTCCAGCCACAATCTATTGACACCACTATCCCTGTGACTTGTAGTCCTGCTAATAAAAACTCCCATTTATGGCTTATATTCCTCCAGTTTAGTGCTGAATGTGAACAGAGGGAGGGCTTTAAGATCTTTTGTCAGAGTTAATAGTAATATTACTCCCAGAATACACGTCTTGGAATAAAGCATTTTTCATTCATGACCATAAATACCTTCCAAAATGACTAATAGGCAATACATGACTCATCATCTAATAACTGGCTTAGAAATGAAATACCTCGGTATGCTGTTTTGCAACGTAATGCGGTTAAGCAAATGCCCATTGTTATTACACATGCTTGATCGGTAGGGCAAGCTGAATGGACGGGATTCACACATCAGAAGGGTTCTTCTATTATGTGAGATGTCTGGCGATTTTCAAATTCAGTTAAGTGTCGTGTTGAAGTAGCTTATTCTACTACAGAGAAAAGTCTGTCAGTTTCAATCTGATGACAGTGGATGAAGTTATTTTGTCCTAGAGAAATGTTGTTTGTGTTACGAATGTTGCAAATGGCTTCGGATACTCACTCCAGTCTTCGTGGCGGCAGAAATTCTGCTCTCAGTGCGTAGCGGCATGCTTGTTGCTCATCTGTGTCAAGTCATCGTGCACATGTGTGATCCTCGCCGTGCGTGAGTGTGGATGTTTAGGAGTGCCTTTCTCTCCCCTCCCCCCTGCATCAGTGTACAAGTGTGTGTCTGCGTGTGTTTGTGTGTGTGTGCAAGTGGGTGTGTTGGGGGGGTTGGGGGTTGATGGGCTCAGTGGGAGCTTGGGTCCCGGGGGAACAGCTCTCGTTAATAATTCAGACGAGGCTCATTATCAAGGCAGCGCAGATTTCTCCCTGATTCCACCTTAATTGCAGGCAGGCTGCTCCACTCAGGCAGGCGGTAGTCACGCTGGGTCGACTCTCTGTCTTTTTCCCCACCACTACAGGGCCTGCTCAGCTCCACTTTGCTCTCCGGCAATCACCCCTATCACAGCGAGGTGGCCTCGGGCTGGCCTGCTCCTGCTCCTACATATTAGCGTACACCTTTAACAGCCGTAACGTACTATGAATGTGCTATTTATTTGTATTTAAAGATGTGCCTCATATATTTCTGATTAGATGCAGACCATGCACTGTTTGGGCATCACTGTGGAATGTGTTGTCACATTGGCCAACAAAGACGTAATCTGCAGGGCGATGCGGTAGGTTGTAGAGCGGAAACAATAAGTTGATTAATCATATCGGATGATTAGCAGAGTGGGAGTTGTTCACGATTCAACAAGCGATCACCATCGATTCACCGTCTAAGTGATTTATCAGTTTTGCTGCTTTTCTTGGTTTTATATCTTTTTTTTTCTAATTTTTTTTTGCATATTTGACAGCAGCATTTTGGACAAAGCCAACTTTTTCAAGAGGTCATCTTTGGCTCCTGCGCAGTCTTCTGACATTTTTTAGACTAAACAATTAATTGGTTTATTGTACAAATGACCTTTTTTGGTCAAACAAATTGTAGCCCTTGTAGGTTTATGATTTATGGTCCATTATGATTCAAGCACCATTTGTATACTTATAGATCCATCTAAAACATAAGCCATATAATGCCTTTCAATGATGCACACTACACGAAGCCTAATGTGTTTTGCTTTGGTTAAATGCTTTGTGAAATATTATAATGGTGGGTTTATCCTTGAAATAGCCTATAGCATATTATCATACTGATGACACTATAGAAGGTGTGTTGCCATGATTGATGTCAGGCTACAATAATACTCCTCTTTATGCCCATCTATAGGCTTATGTAATGTATCTTGTCTTCATAATTTACACTGAGTGATGGGTTTCCATTCAGTCCATTCAGTGAAGCCCCGCCAAGAGAGCAACATAATGGGCCTGATCTTGTCATACATGTATATGAATATTTCAAATCAAGTTATTATAACTAGATGGGAGCTTTAGATAAACAACACAGATGCTTCTTCCTCTTTGCTCCCGTTATAAGATGAAGTGCGCTCCAAGCTGTATTTCTCTCCCGGCCACAAAACTCGCTTCCCACAAATCATGGTGGCCATATTTCCTAATTCAATTTTTCTCTACGTCGGATATCTCTTCCTGTATGCAAGGGATTGATGGCCGTGTGCATGTGCACGCGTGTCAAATGTGTGTGTTTACGTGCGCGCATATTGCCATGTCCGTCCCTGAGAAGGAGATGATGTATGCCAAGCTAAACGGCGTATTTCACAACACTCCATCTCCGGACCCTTCCTGGCAGCCACGTGCCGGGTCCCTTGCTCCCCCTCTGCCTGTCCATCAAGCCCCTGTCATGAGCCAAAGGATTGTGGGAGGGGAGAGGGGCGCGTATAAGGCCCGTCGATCAGTTTACCTGAGCTTGGCGGTCCCGGCAAGTGATGGAGGGAGCCGCCTCACAAAGGGAAATGTAGTTAACGTTGACTGATAGGAGCAGGTGGATAGAAAAAAATGGGAGGGCAGCGGAGAGGAGGATTAGCGAGAGTTATGTTCAAGAAAAATGCTTGTTATGCTAATGGACGGTGGATGTGCTGCGGCTGAGCCAGGGGCCCGTGGCTGATGGATGGAGCTCTGGAGGTCACCTCGGGTAGCTGGCTGGTCAGGAAGCAGCGCAGCACCCCGCCGAGCTGTGATGTCTGCTCACCTGAGCTGGAAAGAGGAAGTCGACCTTGGAGAGAAATCATGTTACATGTGTGGCTCTGCCTGGGCGTGCACATTTGTACGGTTAAAACAACCCATGTGTGAGCAAATCTTTGTGGGAGCCAGCATATGTGTGGCGAGGTTACAGGATTGGGGCGAGGTTGTTGGGTTACGAGGTGACTACGAAGACCAGCTGGGATCGAGGAGGAGGGGGGGGAGGGGGGCGTGTGTTTTTGTGGGTTTTTGTGGGTTCGAGGGTGGAGGTATGGTCAGGCTGGGGGATGGTGGTGGTGGTGGCGGTGAAATTCTTCCTTCCCCAATTGGATTTGTATGTCAGTGGCATGAATCTGGGTCAGGACACTGGGTCCGGTGTTTAGTATGCTGACCGTGTGAGGTCTGAACTCTGTGTCTGCTCATAGCCCTGAATGAACCCAGCACGTCTGTCTCGCTGTCCTTTCTCTCCCCCTTTCTCTTGGACCTTTTTTTTTTTTTCATCTGTTCCTCTTCCCCCTCTCTCCTTCCTTTTCTTTCTGCGCCGAGAGCCTTTTTCTATCCCCTCCTCTGTCTCTCTCTCTGCCTTTTTCTTTCCGTACCCCAGGCTTTTTTTTTCTTTCTTTTTCTTTTTTTTTTTTTACATACCCTTCTTTCTCGTGCTCTCTTTTTCACTGTCAGTCACTCATGGCCTTCTCTTCTCTCCTCACTTGTTCTATTTCACACTCTCAGTCCTCCCCACAAAGTAGCCTTTTTATCACTCATTTCCCTCTTCCCTCGCTCATTTCTCCTGCTCCTTTCATGTGCTTTTGAAATCCCCTTTTCATCTTTAGCTCTCTCTCTCTTTCTTTCTCTTGCCTGCTCTCTCTCCCTGACACACACACACACACACACACACACACACACTGGCTCATTCAGTCATTCTTTTATTATCCCAAAACTAAAGTGATAAATGGCTCTCTTTCTTCTCCGTAAATGTCACTCGGGGAATTGTCTCTGCTCATTGATTGACTGGAGTAGAAGGATGGCCACACATGCACATGCGCCAGTCGAGCACACGGGCTAAAGAGAGCGAGACAGAAGAAGGAGCGAGAGACGGGGAAACGATCTATCATTAGTCGTACGGCTTGGCTGGGACTGCAGCCGTCAGGGTTAACATCTGGCTCTCGCAGGTCCAGCTTTCTCTCAGAGGCTGATGCATCATTTGAAGAACTTGTGCGGGGTGGTTTATAACGAAGCATCAATTCTCAACAGGACTTGGCATTCACAGGAGTGCTGGGAAGCTGGAGCTCAACAAGGGATCAATCACAGTTAAACAATCTGAGCTGGCAGGCTGGGCCGGTCTTGCCATTCTTCTCCCTCCAAAGTGACGTGACGCAGAATGCATAAGTGTTATTCCCAGTCTGATCATTTGGCTTTAGCGTCAGAAAAGTGCCGGCCAAAGAAATAGGCATCTGAGCTGTTGTTCAGACCAGACAGTGTGTGTGTATCTCTGTGTGTGTGTGTATGTGTGTGTAAGTAAGTAAGGGTTAATAATGCTCAGTCATTTCCTTAATGTCTCATTCACCCTGCCTCAGGCGCTGGAGCTTGATAAAGGTCAAGACTACTGGTGGTTACATGTCGTCTTCCCTTATTTCATTCTCTTCACTGCACAGCAGGGAGGGGGTGAGCCAAGTATGAAGGAAAGTCCAGAACCAGCCAGCCAGCGACGACGCTGATCCGTGCGTCTTCATTCTCAGAACCAGGATAAAGAGATTTAATAGGGAGACAGTGGGGAGATGGGGGCGGCTGGCTCAGTCAATGAAGAGGGAATGAAAATATTAAATTGATAGCGAGACGGAGATAGAAAGACAAGGAGAGGGAAGTGAGGAAAATGGAGAGGGAGAGAAAAGAGAGCTAGAATAGTAGAGAGTAGATTATAGGGCTTCCAAGCAGGACTGGAAGCCAGACTTGGCTGCACTTCAGCTACACTCTGCACACTTCAGCTCAAGTGTGCGTCCATTAGTGCACTCCCATTGCACTCAGAAAGCCGTGCACTCTGAGATGCAATACACACGCACGCACATGCACACGCACACACACACACACACACACACATATACACAGAGTCAAATTTCTTATATACTGTACATACATGCAAAGCCCCACAGACGTGCAGTACAGTTAACTTACAGTAACTCTGCCCTCACACACATTTACTCAAAAAGCTACACTGACCTAGTCTTGCTCTGTCTCCCTCTCCCTCTCACTTTCTCACACACACACACATTCACAGTCTCTTCACTAGCCACCAGATTGCTTCCCGTCAAAATAAATAATTAAATGTGTGCAATAACAGCTTCCGAAAAAAGATCCTTCAATTAGTGCAAAATGGGTAAATGGCGTGGGGGTAGGGGTTGCAGGGGGGGAGGGGAGTGGTATTTCGGGAACGCACACACACACAGACATACACATACACACAATTTATTACATAAGGCGAGTCATGACCCAAGAAGGTTTTTTTTACACAGTTGTGCAACGGTAATTTGCCCCCTCCCCTTTAGCAATCAGCTTAGTGAAGTCTTTTCTCAAATCCTTACAAGTGATCCATGCCCAAAGACCGGCCGGGGAGAGATCTAGATGAGTGCCAAGGAGGCGCAAGAGGGGCAGCCAAGGGGATGCTGCTGGGGTCAAGGCTGTGTGTGTGAATGTGTGAATGTGTGCGTTTGTGGAGCTGTCTTTGTACATTCCCCGGGCTGTGTGTCTGGAATAGTGATTAGGAAAAGGTTGTAACTCGCGCTATGGAATGTGTGTGTGTGTGCGAGCGGGTGTGAGGGAGAGACCGAGAGCGAGAGAGAAGGAGATACAAGGTAATGTTCCTCTTGAAAAAGGTGTGTGTATGATGTGCGAGCGTCAGGCTGGTGGCAGAGGATGTGTGATAAAGGTGTGATGCTACCTGGCTCTGATGAGGGAGTGGAGTGTTTTTAATGACAGGGACCAGAGTGGTTGGGAGCTTTCCAGCCTGTTTGACCATGAAGATCAGTAATTATGTTGGAATTGCCAAATCCCCCCATTGGAAATAAAAGCATGATTCAGATTTTAACAGGGCTGCAGCTAGTGGATATTTTCATTATTGCTTAATCTATGGATTATTTTAATTCATAGATTATTGTTTGGCATATGTATTAAAGAGATGATAGGGCCAAATTCATATCTTTAAAAAGTTTATTTTGTCTAATTTATTTAATCTTGTTATTTATTTATTTATTTATTGACTTAAAAATGAGATGAGGATGAGAAAAATAAAGTTTGTATTTCTGTAAATGTGGTTCACTATCTTTTTGGTTAATTCTTAATGTAATGAAAAGGGTTCAGCCATAGTAACCATTTTATTTTGAATACATATTTTTCAGGCTTGTGCACAAAAGAGGGAATGCAGGTTAAATGATTCATTGATTATTAAAATAGTTGTTGACTGTGGATAAAATAATTCTGTACCTGAGTGATTTTTTCAGCACCAGAAATTAAAGTCCAGGGGGCCCACGTGCCACTTCCCAAAATGTCTCCAAAAGACCAAGGCTTCTGTGGTCTTGTTTGCCTTGTAGCCGTCACACTGCTCTCTGGTGCACCTGATCGGTCACATGTTCCCTGTGCAAATGCTCACATGCCAGTTTCATTTCTGACTCCGTGCCATCCAAAAACCTTCAATCTTTCAGCAGAGCTGGCATCCGGCCCAATCACATTGTTGTCATCAGCAGGCCTATAACACTAAACTACATTCACAGCATGTGCCAAAACCAAGCTCACAAATGTTTCACTGGTACAAATGTATTATGGAATAGGCCTAATCTGTGTGTGATAAATGCTACGACAGTATAGCAAACAGATGGATTGCTGAACCCTGAAACGCACTGAGTAAGCAAACAAGGGGAGAATTAGCTCTTGTGCTAACACAGCTAGCTTTGTAGGATGCTGTTCTGTTTGTTAAATGTCAGGCATGTTGATTCTGGTATTCAGCATAGGGCATCACAGCACAGGTCACAGCCCTGGAAGGACAGAAGGCAGATCAGAGGGATCAGTCTGACTGAAGAGAGTGAGTTAGTGAAAGGAGTGTTGGTGGAGCGGTGCACGAATGGCTGTGGACATGAGGCATGCTGACACAAAGTGTCAGATTAATGGATGGATTGATGGTTAAATGTACAAATGAATAAGCTGATGGCTGAAGGCATGGTCGACTGCAAGCGATGAAGCACTGAGACGGAGCGAGGAAGGAGGAGTGATAAGAGCTTATGTCTCACATGTGTAGAACAGTTGTTTCACCTTGCTGCGGTTAAGAGTAGGTCAACTAGCAATGATGCTTAGTGCAAGGAGAGGAGCGGCTGTGTGCGATGCAGAGTGGGTGAAAATGGGAGCAATGGGCTGAAATGGAAAGATTCGAGCGAAGACGGGAAGTAGCATGGATAAATCTGGAGCTGGGGAAATGAAAAGCTGCAACGCACTGTGCTTAAGTGAGGGCACGGCTTGAGAGATATGGGGAGGGACAGAGAGGGTCAATCAGAGATGCAGGGTGAAAGGGGGTAAGACGGATGGAAGGAGGGAGGGAGAGTGACAGAGGGGAGAAAATGACAGAGGAGGGGGGTTGCAATGGGGTCCTTGCGGTGGGGTGATTGCGTGACTGAGAGGAAAGTGCACTGCTGTGTGTGTAATGCTCTCAAGACGGATATTAAGACGCGCGGCCCGACTCACACAGTCAGTGCCCCTCTCTCCCCTTTCCTGCTTTACTCTCCTCCATTCTGCTCCCTCTCTCGCTCCCTTCGTGTCCACTAATGATCCTCGCGTCCCTGCCTGCACACACTGCCAGGCTGAGTGATGCCCACTGACAGTAGCACTCAGGCAGAAACGCTGCAGCCCCCTTCCAGGAGTGCTGTTACACACACACACTAACACACACACAGAGGTGTAGCACTTTTTCACATACATGCATCAGCTCATGTGAAGCTGGTGACAGACCTGTGTGTGTGTGTGTGTCAGAGTACACACTCTACACGCACATACACCCACATACATAGACACACATAGAACCCCTCAGTGGTACTCACAGTCACGCACTTACTGTAAATATGCCTCCATCCAGCTGCATCTGTCTTCAGGAATTTTTATGTGATAGATAGACGTGGGCCATCGGGGTAATCACAGGGTACAGCTAGCTCGTAATGACGCTACCAGTCTCTCTTTTGCCCTGTGAGCTTGATGACAAATTAACTTGTGAAAGCGGGACATGGTGAAAATGAGAAAACGACACAGACACACGATAGATAATAGATTTGGATGTTAAGACTCACCATGCACACAGAATGGTTTGCATAGAGGGCTGCATGGAATTTTTCATTTTGCTTCTGCAGGTACGGTGTCAAAGAGAGGAGATAATCCACTTTATTTTCCGATTTAGATGACAGAATTAGACACAGGGTGATAAATATGCATTGAATTGTTCTGTTGTAAATCTCTGGATCTCTCTTGAACACAACCTCTTAAAAGTTAATTCCCCTCTTAGCGCCTCCACTGGTTTCTCTCGATCGCGGCTGGAGTGCGTCGGCAGTCAGGGAAGGCAGGACTGCTCTGGATCCCAAATGCACCAGAGCATCTTATTGAGGTGACATTTGTAGCTAAAAAATATAAGTCTCTAGTACCATGACTCCCTTTTTTTTCTTGTACATATATATGCAGTATATGGTAAGCCTCCTGTTTATCTATTGCCTTTGGCTGATGGAAGGGAAGAATATAGTGGTTCCAGCACTCTGCAATACAAATCTCCAGAACTGTGCATTAACTTGCAACAGAAATGAATAATGCATCGTTGTTGCTATCACATGTTCAGTGTCGATAACTGTTGCTATGGAATCTCTTAATTTCACTGGTATAGTGCAGTATAGCGCACTGGCAAAACCTAAACTGTGTGGCGAGCGCTATATTACATGATGTACATGATGTCATGCCTGATGACGAATGCTGTCTCAGTCTCTGTTACCTCAGCTCTGTCCCCTACATATGCAGCTTATTAGCGAGAGGAGTCTACGTTCCAGAAAAGCATTTTGCAGGGACTTCCTAGTTATAATTCAGGATGGTAGAACTTCCTTCTAAATGAAGTGAAATCTTGCCCCCCCTCACACCTCTCCCACCACCATATATAGGCTAATACTTTTTCATTAAAAAAAACCCTTCCTATCACTTTCCCACTGTCCAATCCCTTTCCACTCCCACACTTCTCACTGTGAAGCACTTTCCATTTTTCCCGCCTTAATCCAACCGATCCAAGCAGAGGTCTCGATCCTGACTGCTGAGAAGAGGTTTGGAATTAGGTCATAGCATCTCACTCCTCTAATTAGATACTGTTAGTGTATGTATGTCGGTGCTCGTTTGTGTGTGTGTCTGTATATGCGTCTGCATGCGCTGGGCGCTCTTAATCTGTACGTGGCCTCTATGGTGATGGAGAGGCTTGTCCTGTGTTGTAAGCTGGTGAAGATTAAATTGTTTTTTTTTTTTTTCTTTTTTAAGGATGACATGTAACTCCCCCTTCTCTGTGGAAGCCAATGGCATTTGAGGTGAAAGAGTTCTTCACCTTGTTCTTCAGAGCCCTGTGGATTTGTTCCATCCTCTTTCTGAGATGTAACCACGTAGGGGGCGAGGAAAGACATACCTGCCTCTGCAGTTTTAATGTCTACTTGTGTTTTTGTTTATCTCAGGAAGTGTGTGTGTGTTAACTTGACAGAGAAATTGATGTGTTTATTTTGAAGTTTTTTACCCAGGAAACTATTGTACGTCGGCTCAGCGGGGTGTGTGCAAAGGGCAAGAGGGTAAACTATCGGCATGCACTGAGAGGAGAGACAATGAGAAAGAGGGATCATAGAGAATTTGTGTGTGTGTGTGGAGGCATGCGAGCATGAGCCTGTGTGTGTGTGTGTGGGAGAGGGAGTAAAAGAAAAGGAAAAAAATAGCGCGGGGCTAGTCTTAATTAAGTTTTCAGGAGGCTCTTAAAAGGTCATGGCACACCTCTGCACCCCCTTATCACCACCACCACCACCGCGCCCCGCCGAAATTTCACTTTCCCCCTTCCCTCCCTTCCTCCTCTCCCTCGCTCACCTCCCCATTGCGATCTATCCAGTCATCAGCCCCCCATCTGTGCACATTAGCCATTCATGAACACACTCATTAGGGTGGGAGTTTGAAGCACCATTGTGTTCACTAGTCTGCGGCTGGAGCGTGGCGATTAATATTTCAGTGTCTCCCGTCGAGGAGCTGAGAGCAAGTTTGGTCCTCTTAGGCGAGAGAGAGAGAGAGAGAGAGAGAGAGCTTCAACCCTGCCTTTCTCTTTCCCCACAACCCCAACAAACCTTCCTCCTCCCCCCTCTACCCCTCTCAAACAGTCTCTACAACTTACAGTACGTTTCCCCCTTATTTCCATTTATTGCATACACACTCACAATTTAGATACACATTTTTGCCCACACACACACACACACACACACACACACACACAAACAAGACCCTAACTCAAACTTAATTGGACTTAATTGGGCTCTTTTTGTTTCAGGAAACGGGGGGAAGGAGGGAGGAGGAATAAATTCTGTCCTCTCTTGCCCCCCCTTCCCCTCAGTTGGTCAGGAGTGCCTTTCTCTCATCATCGCTCATTTTCTGTCCTCATCAGCTCGCACTGAGTTGGTCAATCTCGGGTCGGGGTAGGAGAGGCTGAGGTGGGTGGTGGGCAGTATTCTTAACTGTGTATAAGCACACAGAGTTCATTCAGACCAAATCAATACTCTCCCTCGTTCACACTGTACACTGGTACATGGAATTTGAGGCAGCCAGGAGCTTCGTGGGTTATCAGGCAGTCGATATCAGAAGCACGTCTCCTGAATACAGAAATCACTTTAACCCCAGAGTTGAGATCTCTCCTCCTTGATTTCACGGGTGTCCTGCTTCTGAGGCCATGTCCACACTAATGTGGGTTAATTCTGAGACATGTCTTTTTTTTTTTTTCTCCATTCGGATCCACACTAAAGCGGCACTTTTCGAGCGCCAACTGTTGGGCTTTTTGAAAAAACAGAGAGATTTGACAATTACTATTCAAGGCCAACAGTGCTTCCGGGACTGGTGTTTAAAAATGAAAAATTCATTGTACATCCAGTTACATGTATTGACAGTTAAATGTCAAATAACTGTAAAAATAAAATAAATAATACAACTAATAATCAAGGGGACATTTGTAGGCTAAGAGGAGGCGCTTTGTGTTTGCAAAAGCCTGAAAAGTTGTCAGTCACACATTAGTGTTTTCGACAGCTCCGTTAACAGGTAGCATTTATAGCCATCATTCACAGTCAAATCACTATTTTATAGCTGCACAGCCTGACAACTGAGACTCAAAGATATGTCAGTGACGACATCAGTATAGTGCGTGTGGCTTCAAAGAAACAAAAAACAAGGGGCCGCAGAGAGTCAGAGGTGGCTCAGTGGAGCGTCGCGATGCTGATGCCGAGCAGAGCGTCAGACTATGTGTTCGTGTTTGTTTTCAGTTTTAATTGTGTATCCACATGTTGGCATTTCAGCGTGTGCTGCAAACTTTTAGAAAATGAAAAGATAAATCGAGTAAAAAAGCATTTAACATGTAGACAGGATTTTCAAACGGGTGGGCTTCACCACGGCAGTGGCATCGGGGAACAATACAGTAAAAAAATGGTAAAACAGCTTTTCTAAAATAAGCTACGCAGGGTACACAAATTAATTTCTGCAGTTGTGAACTTTTTTTGTAAAGTTGTATTGTACACAGAAAAGGCATATGGCTATGTTTGGCTGCAAAGTGCTGCTCTACGGGTTGAAGGATAGAGGCTGTAGCTGAAGGTCAAGGTTGGTTTGGAGGAGGCATGGTGACAGGGAATTGCCTCCATACAGCCTTTAACTACCTCAGCCTCTGTGATTCAGTTCGCTCTTCTAAGCGGGCCCCCACATTCAAGACCATCTCTAACTCTCCTTTGTTCCCTCATCCTCCTTTTTTGTTCTGCACCCACCTCTGCCCTCTCAACCCCTCCCAATGCAGATGCACTCAACCTCCCCCACGCACAACACACCCACGCACACACAAACACACAAAACTCCCTGCTTTTCATTCTAAGCATGCCATTCTCCAGCGTCTTCTCCGTATAGGTGTGCAAATAAGTGGGAGTCTATGGGCTGTGCGTGAGTAAGTGGAAGTCTGCTGGCTGAAGTGTTGCACATGGGTCGGCATTCATGGGGAGCGGTGGTTGGTGCGTCGCACACTGATGGCTAATGAAGTTCCTTTGCACCTCATAGCCCTATTAAACCGCTGCCCCCTACCTCTACCCACTTCACCCCCCACCTCTTGCCTTGTTTCTCCCCGAGGGAGAGAGTTGGCAGGGAGCGAACCGGCTGCTATGGCAACAGCAAGGAACCCTCCCTCTCCCACAGGTCTCCTTAGCAACTGGTAGCTTGGCATTGCGGTAATGAGTGTGCCCGGTGTGCCAGGCTTTGTGTCATGTTGGCATGTGTGTGCAATGTACGTGTGTGAGACAGTGAGTGAGTGTGCGCATAGGTGTGTGTGTATGTGTGTGTGTTTTCGTGTTCGAGGGTGTACGTGTGGTTGTTTAATACAGTTTGCCAATTTAGGTGAGAGTTAAAATGTGTGATGACAAAGAGATGTGGGGCCACTACTTGGTGCTGGTCCAAAAAAAAAAAAAATTGGAAAGCTTATTTTATTAAAATGTAACCAAAACTGGCACTTGACTGACTCTACTTATCTCCTGTCAGCCTGGGTGTGTATGTCTGTGTGCTCTGCAGATGCGTGCCTGTGTTTCTGTGTATTTGTGCATCATTTTTTTTCTAAGCAGTGATTGCGGTCATTTTTCTCTGTACTGTAAAATTGAAGCAATTAAAGGGACGATCCGATGAATTTTGCATGCCGTGTGCGTGGCTGTCTAAGAGTTTCCTGCTCTGCTGAAATTAAATTAAACGCTGAGAATGATGTTTATTAAAGTGTGATCAGAGGTGTGCACTGACCTTTAGAATGTGGGAAATGAGATTCTCATTGTTATGAATGAGATTACGTGGAGGCCGAGTGTGAAAAAGCCTGGGCCTGCATTGATTCCATTGTTGGTCGACAGTTTCTTTGTATATAGCAGAGGGAGGTTTCAATATAATCAAATCCACACTGTGCCTGTTGGCCATTAAATGGACTGATACACAAATATAGACACACAGGCACTCACATAAATGCAGATTGACTTGTGCACGCTTGTGCACATGCATATCTTGCCGATCTTGTAAATAAGAGCTGTAAAAGCCTCTCCAGAAACGTGTTGGTCTTTAACAAAAGCATGGCAAGCCCAGTGGAAAATGTTAGTTTGCTCCCTAGACGAGGTGTGAAGTGCGAGCAGGCGGCCGGCCCCACAGGTGGCCCAGCCCAAACACCTGTTGTGTGAATTCTCGGTGGGAGGGCGCGAGCTCTGCCTACCTTGCAGGTCCCAGTGGAAAAACCACACCCATGCTATATGTGTGGCACGTGCTCAGACATGTGCCTAGTCCCACTCTGAGGCTCCGCCGTTTTGTGCGTGGGCGTCAGACGTGATGCCCAGATTGTGTCCCCTTTGTGCCCACCGGAAACACTCAGCTGTCCCTGGCATCAGGCAAGCGGATTTTCCGATCCCCTATCCGGGTCTCAGATGCTCTACTAATCTGTCAGCATCTATTTTTACCCACCAAAGCTGCGGCAGCCCTCCTCTATCCCATACCCTGCCACCCCAATGCCAACCCTTCCCTTGGCGCCAGGGTGGGCACGGCCGATGACTCGCCAGCCATTGGATGCAATTAGTGCACAGTCAGGCAGGAATCCCCTACCAACTCCATTACACCCCTCTCCACAGCCACTTCCTGATCTGAGGCTACCAGACACACTACCACACACTTGCTTTCCATTTTAAGCCTTTTTATAAATGGCACTCCTGCAGTGTTGTGGAATAATAGGGTCGGATACAGAGCACCTTTCACGGTGCTTGAATCACTCTACTGTGCAAACTCGGTCTATTCAAGTACAATGGCAGCCAAGGGAATGCACATTTGAATTGTACCTGTTCAGATTTAGCGTTGAGATTAAGTGAAATTTCTGTAATAGGATGGCTACTGGTGAAAAGTCCTCAAGTTACACAGGCTTACTTTAGCCTTTTTTTTCTGTCATGATCCAATAAGAAATCAAAGCCAGAGATTTTTGCCTTTTTCCTGTAAAACGTATTTATTCGACAAGAAATTACAAATGCTGCCAATCCTCAGAGACCCCACAGTGATACACTGAGATAGATGCGATTCCTAATCCAGGTTTATTTCTTCCCCAACAAGGGCTGTAATGTGCTGTGCATGCCAATGCAGTCGTGACCACTGCTGTGGAGGCGATGATGGCATGTGGCAGAGAAGTAACTGTTTCTCACCTCCTAATAAAAGAGACTCCTTTTTAATCTTTTCAATTTGATTGCATTCCAAAAACAGGCCTGTCTGCCCATCTGTCTCTCTTAAAGAAGCCTCCTAAAGGGATTTTAATCATCTGACTCTCGGCTTCTCAGGCAAATAGCTACATCTCTCTCTTTTTTTCTCTCGCGCACGCTCTCTCCCTCCATCTCTTTCTTACACACATACGCACGCACACACACATACACACACACAAACAATTTCCAATTTTCTTTCTTGTACTCACTGTCATAGTCTCACTTGTCTTCTCTCACTCTCTGATACACCATATCGTCTCAGCTCCATTGTGCCATATCTGTGCAGCCATTAGGCCCTTCAGTCCCTCTTCAAGTCCCCCTCAGACACATAAAATTCCCCCTACCCTGTCCCTATTAATCCACATGGCTCTAAATTCTTTATTTCCCTTCAAAGGGACAACGCGAGCCGTGACATCAATCATGGAAAGCGAATATTTAGCCGGCGCTAATTTCCACCAATAGCCTGGAGACAGGCTTAGCTGACAAAACTCATTCCTGTGCTGAACAAAACTGCTTGTGTTGAAACCTCCCCTCCCCCTGATCCCTCCTGCCTTCTGCACAGGCAAAAGCAGCATCACAATAAACACAGTTAGTGCTTCTGTTACTCCCCCTTGATTTAGGCTTATCAAATGAATGTGCACCATAGAGGGATACCCTTTGACAATACATAATGGCTCCATTCTGCATGAAATGGTTTGGTAATACCAGTCGAGTGTGGCAAACGGCTTTACCCGGTGCCACTACAAGAGCAGCTGCTGTGTTCTTAGCTGGGCAAGCGCACCACGCTGCTTCACCCTTGAGGTTGTTTGAATCGGGTGAGTGGTTTCTTTTTGCTGGTTTTCAGACCCCACTCACAGTCCTTAGTTTCTCACTCAGTTCTGTTTGAATGAGTGCACATTCGCCACAAGATGGGTCCTATAAACCATTTGACCTGTTTCCTCACCCTTCTGTGTGTGAGCATGTGTGGGTGTGTGAGCGGGAAAAAGAGTGGGTTCTGATGGGGGGACTGATGGAGGGGGGTGGGTGAGTGGGGGGCATTTTGAGGGCACCCTTTTGTGTGGCTTGCAGGGGCCCCTTGCGGTACCTCTATATTCCCACCCCTTACCCCCGGCGCCTCCTCCTCCTGCAGTACCCCCCAGCACAGCTGCCCCCATGCCAGCCAGGTTATCCACGATGAACCATTGGGGCAAACATAACAACCCCTACCCCCAAACTACATCCACTCACAATGCTTATGACTGACTGACTGACATCTGCAACTGACTGGCTCCGCCTTTCATGCCCAATGATGACAGCTGGGATAGGCTCCAGCACCCCACGACCCTGTGAGACAGGATAAGCAGTACAGAAAATGGATGGACTTGCAAGAGACCAAAATTCCTTCCTTGTAAGGTTATTATGGTTGAATACCTTGAACCTGTTTTAGCTCATTTACAATCTGTTGGGCCAGATTCACACAAAAAGCTTTGGTGTCCACTTGGTTTAAACACCTCAGTTCCCTCTTTAAGCCAATGAAAGGCTGTCTTACTTCTTAGAACACCTTGGTTAAGTAGAAAAAGTGTCAATATGTCACATTTGTTTCAAAAGAACCTAAGCTTTTAATCTGAGGACAATAAGGGCCATCCGGTGGAGTGCCATCTTTTGTCTATATATCTAAAGTGCTCAGGATTTTTAGGCCTTAATGAGAGTTAAACCCAAGTTGATTGCTTTCCCGCAACCAAGAGAAGGTTGTTCACCTTAACTGGCTCAGATTGGTCCGTAAACTATTACCCTTTTCCTCTTTTACTTTATGGCCAAATTAACCCCTTTTAGCCTGATTTAGTTGTATTTGTAGACTGAGGATGAGGGTGGATGTCCCTGATAACAAAACAAAGAAGTCACACCACAACTTATGACTCTGTCTGTTCTTTTCAGTATTATGGGGCCACGCAGTGCATCTCCCTGCATAAGCCCAGCCACTGGTTCATTCATTATTTAGAGCCCTCTCCACTAGGCCCATTGTATTAAAGGGGTATGATTTGAATAGGAAGCAGCTTCCTGGACCCAGGCGTGTGATGTGTGTGTTCCTCTCTGTCATTGTATGTTTCTGTGGGCTTCATCCGTCTGCCTCAGCAAGCCAGGGGGCTGAAAGAGAATTTCCATTTTATGAATATTTAATACATAATAAAGTTTTCAATTTTATTCTATTCAACCCGCAGGGGTAAAAATGTGGCAAAGCCAACCCTCAAGGACAGAACACAGAGTAAAGGTAGTTGATTCGATGGAGGCATCGAAAATGCGGTTAACATCAGCTCATTGTCTCAGAAATCATCCACTAAAATGCACACACACACAAATATTAGGGATAGTTAAACACTACATCCTATAAGGGTTTTATAGTGTCCCTATATCCCATATCCCACATCTCATTTCCCTTATGTTGTATTACTATTGGATCATAGCATATCTGCACTGCTCGCTGTGTCCGTGGTGACCTGGCATGGCTCCGTGTGAGACACCCAGCTGGGAGTGCCCCTGAATCAACTTGGGATTAGCCCAGGATTGTCTGGGATTACTCGGGGATGGAGGGGGATTAGCAGTGACTGCTTGTTTCGGGGGCGTGAGGGCAATAGGCTGGCCAAATTGCCCCTGACTCACACTCAGGGAACAGGAGGCGGACAAAACCACACCCACAGTGGAACCACCTGCAACCTGGGCTATTCTTAGATTCTAAAACACACACAAACAGGATGACAGGGAAAAACATGTGGTGGAAAACTACACGACAGGAAGTCAGCAGCTCGTGATGTTGATGATGATGATGGTGCCACGGCTGGCCACCGTCTGAAATCTCTCAAATCTCTCTAGCAGGTGGATTCATCAGATAAAGAGGGTTTGGGATGATGACAAATCCCTCCAAGTTCAATGGGGCTGCTCTTCCCTCATACGGGGATAAATCGCGATTTGAATCAGACAGGTCACACAGAGTTGCAGCATGAAGTGGTTCAGCTCTCTGAAAGATGTCCCATTTACAACTGGCCATAGCTGAATGACATGAAAGCTTACATATGTTTTAATTCAGACATGCACAGGACTTGATGGGGATGATTTGGAGTGGTGTGATAGGTGGATGATCCAGCCTGGGTGAGACAGGGAGTTGGCGCGGCACGTAGAGAAGCCGTCAGAAGCACGGAGCGGGCATCCCCTGCGGACCTGCACTGCCGAGATGAAAGGCTGTTTAGTGTTGGAGCAGCAGCATCAAACAACCGCCTCCTCTTGCATCCTTTCCCCCATCCCCCACTCTCCCTCCATCTCCCTCTCTCACTCTCTTGACTCTCACCACAATATGATATAGTTCTGCTGTTGCACGTTTACCCGGTTGCCATGGTTACCCAATGCCGGAGGTGTCACAGCGAGATAACCCAAGGAGGCATTCACAGATCACCTGAATTCAGTTCGCCTCACATTTATGTTTTCTCCGTCGCAATTTGATTTATTTGTTTCCCTGCCGTGCAATTCAGTGTGAATACAAATAATCCGCAACATAATGGAGATGGTGGATGTGTGAGTACCCCTCAATCTGAAACAATCTATTGTACCAGTATATTCCTAAACCACAGGAGGTGCTTTTGATTTGATATTTTCCTGCTTGAGCGTCAAAATGCCTCGCACACAACAAAGAGCAGAATTGCAACGACAGACTCTGTTGCACATCAGGACCCTTCAGTATTCAGCAACCCTTGAGATGTAAATGATAATAAAAAAAAAAAACTATATCCTATGAATTACTGAATCAGTGACTGTACATGCCGGTGTAGAAGATAATGGGAAAGTAATTGGTGACACACTGTATAATTGAAGGCGTAGAGATTGAAAGCAGAAGTGGAAAATGACTGTTGTGTTCAAAGGAGTGTGTGAAATAAGAAAAAGGAAAATCAAGACAAGTCGCAAAATATGTAGTGCTCAGTGACAAAAGAGAGAGAGGGATGATGATAAAGACAGAACAAGGGTGGGAAAGGAAGATAGGCAGTGAAGGTAGATGTTGGAGGGTGGGATACATCCATTAGCCCTCCTTGCTCCCGGCTCAATCTTCCGATACATCCCCCCCATTCAAGCCATGAGAGCGAAAGAGACAGGGCTGGCACTAAGCCAGACTGGCACCGACTTCAAACATACAGTACGCCCAACCACAGCAGCTTACATCAGCCCGACTGAAAGGAGAAGTAGAGGAGGACAGATGGATTGATGGAAATGAAAGTGGGAGGAGACTGACTGAGTCTCAGGTCGTTTCAGGTTGGTTGGGGTTGACAGGGTCTTACTCCGTGCCAGCTGTAGCTGTCCTTCGAACGTGTTTGTGTTTTTGAATGTGCTCTCAATTTTCTGAGTTTGGTTGACACTGATTACATAGGAGACTATGTATCTACTTCTGTGTGTTTTGTACATCTAATAATAGACATGGAAGCGACCTGATAATGACTCAGCATGTATAGACTGAGTGATATATAAGCATTTGTGACAGCTGTGGTTGTGATTAAGTTTGTCTGCATTGTTGATTTTTATGGCTGATATAAAAAAAAATCTTATTTTCCTCTAGAACATTTTATATGCATCTCATGCAAATTTCACTCATTTGAAAGTGCTCACCTCAGAAAGCAGTTTGTGTACAAATAATAAGTGATGTGATATTGCAATTTAATTTGATCTCTTTCTCTCCGTGTGTCTCTCTCATCTCTCTGCAGAACTCCATCCGACACAACCTATCCCTCCACACACGTTTCATCAGGGTGCAGAATGAGGGAACAGGGAAGAGTTCTTGGTGGATGCTGAATCCAGACGGAGGGAAGATGGGCAAGGCCCCACGCCGGCGAGCAGTCTCCATGGACAACAGCACCAAATACCTAAAAAGCAAAGGCCGCGTCAGAGGCAAGAGGGTTGGCCGTCCTGGGATAGGAGCAGGGTCTGCTGTGGTGGGGCTCCAGGGCTCCCCTGAGCATTGCAGCCCACCACGAAAAGGCCTTCCAGGAGCAGGAGGTGCACCTGGGACAGATGGAGAGTTTGATGCTTGGACAGATCTCCATTCCAGGGCTAGTTCGTCAGCCTCCACCTTGAGTGGGCGTTTGTCACCCATCCTTGCAGAAGGAGAGCCAGAGGAACCAGAAGAGGGAGGCCTGTCTTGTTCCACCTCGCCCCATCTCTACCCCTCACCGACCAGTGCCCGCTCTCCATCCATGGGAGCGGGTAATAGATGTCCACCTCTGGAGCAGCTGCCTCAGCTGGCTAACCTGACAGGTGCCATCAGTTTGGATGAGCAGCTGATGGAGGATGGTTATCATCATCATCACCCACCACAGCAGCAACACCAGCAGCATCCGGCTGTTAGCAGACATAAGCACCAAACCCCTGTCTACCACTACAGCTCTGGCGTGAAGGGACAGAGCCCTTACAGTGCAGGAGTCTACGGTTCCACAGGCATGGGGATGCTGTGCCACCATTCACCCATGCAGACCATTCAGGAGAACAAGCCAGCCAGTTTTTCTGGAACCATGCGGGCATACTCCAGCACGAATGCCCTGCAGAGTCTGCTAACAGGGGGTCCAACTGGGCAGCAATACTGTTCCAAGGACATGATGCTGGGACAGGAGAGGGAAACCCATCCTATGATGGGTCAAGCTAGTAATGGAGTAGGCTCCAACCATCACAGCCACCACCCTGGCCACCACAATGGTCACAGCCACAGCCACAATGGACCTCTTAGTCACAGCTCAGCTCATAGCCATAATAGAACTCACAGCCGTACTCGTAGTCACAACAATGTAAACAACCACAACCACAACTCACCTCACAGCCTCGCTCACAACGGGCACAACCTCAGCCAGAGCCATAACCACACACCGCCCCGGGCTGTGGCCCTGATCCCCCGCGGCAACAGCAATCAGCTGCAGACCTACAACCACAAAGCTCCCTACTTGTACAGCCCCCCATCACATGCTCACCTCCCTGCCTCCACTACCCTGCCCCCAAACCCAGCAGGTATGCTTGGCATGCCCCAGGACTCTTGCCATGTGGCCACCGCCCCACACCCGCACCCCCGCCACAACCATTACCCCGATCCACAACATCAAGGCGTGACTAACGGACCATACCACCATGGCCAGGGAATGGGGAATGGTAGTGTTGGTAGCAATTACCATGGCTATCACCAACCTCACCCCCATGAGAGACTACCAGCTGATCTGGACATTGACATGTTCCATGGTAGCTTGGACTGTGATGTGGAGTCCATCCTCCTCCATGACATTATGGACTCTGGGGAGGAGATGGACTTTAACTTTGACTGCTCCCTTGCTCAGGGGGTGGGCATCGGTATGGGTATGGGCATGGGTGTGACCATGGGCATGGGAATGAGCGGTCTGGCTGGTCCTCAGCAAGCCCATAGCAACCAGAGCTGGGTGCCTGGTTGAAGTCTAGAACAATACATCCCATCCTCCGAAAGAACTACCCTACCCATAAAGCACTGTGCTCAACTGTGACATTCCTGACTTGACACAGAGACTATAGGACCAACACTCCCATCTCTCTTTGTTGTCTTGACAATTCTTCTGTCACCCTATCCCCTTTTGATTACCCCCCTCCTCTCCCCCCAGAGATCTAGTTCATGTCACATTAGGTTTTTCTTCATATCAGCTATACTGTGATGACAATCTCTCAGCTGTGCTTGCCCAACATTGCTTCTCATCTACCATGAGATCTGAACTCTCAATGCACTTTACTGCAAGTGGGTCACATCTCGCAGTGCAATGCATTCACAGAGCAGCTCAGACAGAGCTTGGCATGTTTTGTAAGGTGGCTGCAGCATTTGACGGCAACAAATGAGGAAATCTCAAGCTCTGTTGATAGTGTCAGATCTTGGCATTGAATTAAAATTGGACTCCACTTCTCATGTGCTGTCATTGTCAGTGGTGGGGACAAGAATTTTATTGGAAAAAAAATCCTCGGTTGCTTTATGATTGCATTCTTGGTTTTCCAAATTCATTGTTGGCAGCTTAAACCTTAGACACTGGCTGTTCTTTATCACTCACCTAACCAAATTTAAAATATGATTTAATACAGTATTGTTACATTTCACCCTTATTTGACACTGATTTGAATGTATTTATAGAATATATTTTAAGTGACCTCTGATCTGAAACCAGCTCACCATTTTAATTATACAGTCACATTCAGATCCAAATGATCTATATCTTACATCAGCAGCCCTGTTTATATTTACAGCTTCATGCATTTAGTCCTTGGGGCTTTGACTTATCTCTTGGATGTAACATCTTGTTAATGCCCTTTTGCCATTGGTTAGAGAATATTGTCACTACATCGTTAAATGGATGCTATCATTACTGGCTAGCATGCAATTTGGTGAATTAAAGTGTCGTATCACCTTGTCCCACCTGGACTTCTCATGCCAGTGTCTCTCTCACTCTCTCTCTCTCTCTCTCTCTCTCTCTCTCTCTCTCTCTCTCAGCCTGCCAGTGGAGACAAAGTGACCATTCCTCACACCAAGCCATTAATGCGGCTTGATTGAAATTCAGCATCTTGCTTTTAATCTCCAAAGTGATGCGGCAGCAATGCGTCATTATTGAGAATCTAACACGTTGTCCTCCCATATCTCACCCCGGCCGTCCGGGCCGCGGCTTGCCTCTCCAACTTAATGTGCCAAGAAAGCCAGACAAAACTGTGATTAACGCCAAGTCACTCTGCCCGCTGTCCTGCTCTGAGAAGGGCCAATGTCACTGTCCGCTTGCCTGCTCACAGAGGGTACAAAAAGGAAAAGATGGAGACAAGGACAGAACAAACGTCTGTTGTTGTAGTGGGATCAATCATCAGCCTCAGTTTCCATGCTCTTTAGGTGTGTGTGTGTCTTAAAACAGGTAGTGTATTTGTATTGTAAATCATCTCCATTATCTGTACTTTGTGTTACCCTGCTCCCATGTTTTCGGTGCTTATAGGCTGAGCTTGAAATAATCAAACAGGTGCAAAGGGTGAGATTTAAGGAGAAAACAATCAGCCAATCTGAGTGGCATGAGTCTTTGTCAAACAGGGTTGTAATGCCCCACAGCCATCCACATCCACTTTTTGTGTGTTTATTCTGTTGTCTTGTAGTTGTTGTTGTATTGTTGAAATTTTTAGGACCAACAAGGACAGCGCTGAAATATCTATAGGGTAAGGATGGAATTCAATGGAATGATGTTGGTAGTGTGGTATGACCTTCCTACGCTCCAGTACCGTGCACCCCTCCCATAAATGCTCTGCTCAATTGTCTCAGTGTTTGTGAATGGGGGAGTCTGAAGCTTGTTTCTCATCGGCCTTGGGAGGAAAAAAAGGAGGACACATCTATTCTCTAGGTCCCTCAAGGAGACTCTCTGCACTTGGTCTGTACCAAGTATGACACACAAAGGAAAAGAAGAGGGGGCGGGAGTAAGTGTGGGGTGGGGGTTATTATTACAGCCAAAGGTCAAGCACGGCACAGACTATCAGACCCATTATTGAGGTAAATACCTTTATTTCAGGGCTTTTAGCTGCACTGGTTCCAGTTAATCTCCGTGTGGAAAATGCGTGGAATTTTCTAAGCAAATGGGCCTCACAAAGCCGTTATGTTATAACCTATGCTTCAGACATTTAGCAATGCCCTGCTATTGGAAAGAGAGCTATATATGATGTCTAATTTTCCTATATTTATTTATGAAAGAGATTGGTCTTTGTCACTCCTAAACGTGGTAGTTGTCTGAGTCAACTCCTATCCCCTTCCTCTTTTTTTCTCTGTTTTTTAAGATGTCACTCTCCCTTTGCCCCTTTTACTGACTTTTATTTTGTACAAAATCTATATATTAAGAATATTGTATAATAGTTTTTAAAATCTCAAAATAATATCAGTTTTGTTGTCTATTTCTTTTTTAAGAGAATGTATCTCATCATCTGGTGACTGTTAAATAAATGAAATCAAAAGAAAGCCTGTCTCCGTCATCGAGTTTGTGTGAATATGAGCGTAAAGAATAGTTTTTTCATGAAATCACAGCAAAGTGACCTTTTCCTTACAATTAAAATGTAACTCCTTTCACACATGTAGAGAAACCCTCTTGGCAGTCGTGTTTGACCAGGACCAGGACAAGTTGCTGTGTGGGAGGCAGAAAGAGTGGGCTATATGAATGAAAAATTGGAAAAAAATCTACCTTCACATATGTCGCATCACTTGTGCTAGAGACTGCATGAAAAAGAAAGAGAGGAATGGGGTGAATATTTCTGTGTGTGTGTGTGTGTGTGAGAGAGAGAGAAATCCTGACAGACAGATACAAACAAAGACAGACAGCCAGACATAGTTGGGAGCATTGGTGTAATAGGTGTGTATATGTATGTGTGTGTGTGTGTAACATAAGGCTTGGTATTTATGGCCCATGAAGCGGTATAGGTTGGCCACAGCTGTCCCAGTCCCATTGGAGGCGTTTTCACAAGAGGAGTGTGCAGAGCTACAGCGCCATACTGCCAGGCCCCAGGGGAGCCCCCGCCTCTACACTCAGACAGTTGCACAGTTGCACACACACACACACACACACACACTGCACATTCACACACATACATTTTAAAATACCACAAATTCACACATTGACACAAAGAAACACACAGCACAGTTATGAAACCATACGCACCAACACGCACACTCAAACAGACATTTCTCACTTAGATGTACAGTTTTAATTGACTCCACTTGGCAAAGCCTCTCTGAAGGGAGAGAAGTGAGAAGTAGAGAGAAAGTGAAAGATATAGGTGTGGATGGGGGAAGCCAGGCAGATTGTATTTAAATCTAAAGATGCAAAAATGCATGATTAAAAAGTGTTTTTGTAAACATGTTTGGGGGCCTGATGAGCTAAAATATGGTCCAGTGACTTTATAAGATGTTTCATAATTTCGCAATTAGACCAAACTGAGTGTGAATGAGCGTAACTGAGACTGAGAGCCTGGCGTACAGCCAAAGCATCGCTCTTCGCTGCCTATCTCCCAAGAGAGATAGAGGTTGAGGTAGACAGGAAGGCAGTCCAGTCCAGGTGCTGTGCCTCAGGGAGGGTCTGCTCTTCTGTTCCTCATTATCAGAGAGAGAGAGAGGGAGAGAGAGAAGCTGTGTTACAGTGTCATTATTCATCCACTCAAGCATCTGGGAGCAGGTCCGTGCTTTCTTGGCCGAGTGATATCGTTGTAGAGACCGCCCTTGGAGCTAAAGGCTGGCTGGGGACACTGCTAACTGCTAACAGACAGACCCACCCAGGCAAGGCTCCAGGGTACTGATGTCCTTGAGTGCTTATGGAGATTCAGCAGTTCTCACTTTCCGGCCAAGCTGCAAAGTGAAAAACTGCTACATCTCCAAAATTCAATTGTTCACAGAAATGATTAATTCACCAATATGGAAGGGTGGAGTTTGATGTAATGCCTCTAGACTGAGTGTCAGGACTTCTTATCAGCTACTGCAACCACCGTAAGAATAAATTTAATGACCCTTCTGCTAGTAACAAAAGCGAGACAATAACAATAATGTGGATGTAATAAAAAAAGAGGCAAGGTCAAAACTTTATGATCAAAATATAAATGAATATATATTTTAAATCAATTCTGAAGCCAAGGTGTAACCGGTGCAAAGGCACAAATTTTGGCATCATTTACTTTGCTTGTAGACTGATGAAGGACCACAGATGACATTTTGCAGATCAGTAGAGGATTTGTTGACATATCTTAGGCTGCACATTTCTTTTACTGAAACATGTTGTGGTGCTGTCCTGAGGATGCCAAATGACCCTACAATTTGTGCTCCAGATTGACTCCATGTGGGAGAAGAGCTCGGAGAGGACATTAAAAGACAAAAGAGAGGTTGCTGCTGGCTGAGCTGTCAACTTTTGTGGTTACGTGTTGTATATTAAAAGCCAAAACCAGCAACTTCCAGCAGCATTGCGATCTGCCCCTGACACAAGTGAAGAAGAAGGATGATTGAAGGCCACAGAGATTTAAAAGAATAAAAATGGAGCACTGTGCTTGTGTCTGCTACTAAACTAAGGCCAAGAGCAGTCTTTGTGCTCTGCATTTCAGATTTTTTGAAAGATCTCATTTGCCCTGAACCTTAAGTGCTGTAAAAGCACTTAAGAGACAGGCACAGTTTACGGGATCAAGGGTTTGAGGCACGTCTTCTTAATGAGGGGGATGATCCGTTGAGGGTTCAACTAAAACTAAAAAAATGTTCTCTCAAGAAAAATAACGTCTATCATTTCAGCAAATGCCAAAAAACAGACATATTAGAGATGATGATCTAGAAATTATGGTATGTATAAGGATATAAATAAATATAAATCATATAATATAAATCAATAATTATGTTACATTGTACCGTTGTAATATCTCCTTTATTTTTTGTCCAGCATCAAGAATGTGGTCAAAGGAGAGGTGTGGTTGAGTCGAGGTTAGAAGTGTGAGAAGCGGTTCACAGGGAGGCCTCTGAGAATTTCATGCTGAAAGTAGAGTTAAATGCTGTGGGACTGTTGCACAGAGACTGTCACAATAGTAAGATGACCTCATGTTAAAAACTGGCCTCATGGACGGATAGAAATGTTTATTTGAATGCAACTAAAGACAGCTATGTGCGTTTTTATATGTTCTCTTTCACTAAGAGCCACCTTTAAGGAGACAGTTAATAAAAGAATGCACAATTTATTTTTAAGGCTCTGCAAACAATGCCGCAGAGAGGTCTTTGCATCACTTCACACGGCTTGAATTTTCCTCACTTAGATGTAAACAAACCTTAACATCGCTGGCAAACATTAATAACATGGATTCAGTTGTTGTCTAGTGTTTAATACAGGGTATTAAAAGACTTGTCACTCTACTTGGGGTTGATAAGAGCCCTGTGTTTTTGGTGAGGCTACTCCTCTTCATTTTTGTGCCTTAACCACAAAAAGTGAACTGGCACAGATCGCAAACTTATTCATGAAAAAAGCCATTCAGCTTCTCATAATGGATGTTTGGGGATATCAGTGCATCAGCCATGCAATCAACTATTTCTTGTAAGCTCGAGCTGGAAAATAGATTGAATATCTTAGCAAGATAAATCAAGGCCAGTTATCTTGAAACAAGTCTAATAATCTGGTGCATATGGTGCTTGATAACAGTATTTATCTTTAATAAGAAAAAAATGAGATCTAATACTTCTAAAACAGGATCTTGTGACTTTTCTAAATTAGCGTTTGGCAGTGCAATGATCTTAACAAGCATACTTTATAGCCGCTCAAAGGCCTGTATAACAAGCCTATCAACTGTAGTTTGGATTCAATCCAGCCATGATGCACACTGGAGCAATGCAGGAGGAGGGTATAAAATGGATGGTGGACACAGCGTTTCCAAGTCTCCAGGTGACGGGGCAATGTTTGGCCTAGAGAGCTGGGAATGTGCGTTAAACCAGAAGGCAAATGTTCAAGACCCCGGCCTCCACCTGTCGCAGAACAAGAAAATGAATTCCTACAAGCTCCGGGGTCCGTATCGGCTCCGACTCACCTCTGCAGGGGGTTTTGCGAGAGATGGATGGGCCCTCTGCTCTGTGATCGATACAGGATACACAAAAATCAGCCGCAAGAGATGCCCAACAGTTACTTTCAGTCTGAGATATACTCTAAAGCACTGTAACCTCGTGAAATATGCCTCAGGATTTCATAAATCCATCACTAACTTTGTGTATTTAGTTTGTTTTTAACTTCTTAGTAACTACAAGATACAGACTTGCTGCACTGGCTTGAACCATTAAAAAAAATAAATGTCCTAGCTACTAAAGACTAGCGATCAAGAACAAACCAAGAAGTCACTGTAGCATCACAAAATGTAAAATAACTGTCAATCCTTTGTAAATATAGATATCACTGTATATTTGTACATGCAAATATGAACTAATAAGTGCATTTCACACTTTTTTCAATTTGAGACACATTGTGTTTTTTTGTAATATTGCAAGAAAAATTTTAAATGTTTTTTATACCTATTACTACCAGTTTTTATAACTACTAGACTGCATTTCAATCAAGTGTCAGATATAATCGACCATAATCCATTACCATTACATATGTTCAAGCTAAACAGCTTTGACTGTTGGTTTAACACTCAAACTCAGTCATTTTGACTGTTTTGAAATTTTGCAATGTAGTAACTTTGTTGAAATGAAACCCATGTAACTATAGGACCCTGACTGACCTAAATGTGTGTATATTTTTATTCTAACATTGTTATTTTCTTAAAATTACAAAACACAAAAGAGTTCTGAGGATTCCTACCTTTAATGGCCATACCTTATATTATGACCTTATAGACAGTGTGGAATTTCAGTGTTTGGTATTTTCCCTCTCTTTCACTGTTGCCTAGCAAATTTTTTTTTCTAGTTGATTTGAAGACAATAAAGAGTAGAGTAGAGTAGTAGAGTAGACACTGGCTGATACTAGCTCTGACAGCGATACAGAGATAACTCCCCCTCGTAAAAGAAGCCGACTGGACACCTCCAATTCTGCATCTGCTGTCATTCCATCTGTTAATTGTTCATGCTGTTTATTGTTGTTTTATTGTTGTTGATTATTGAAATTATATGCAAATAATGTATGAATGGTCAAAATGGCCGCTATGGTAATTCTAGTAGTTATACAATTCTGGTATTTGGCGCGTTAATTAGTTACTTAACATTTCCCACGTGACAGCTACTGGGTATAAGTATTAACTGACAACTAATCTCTCTTTCTCTCTGTCACACACACACACAATGCTTAAATCTCAGCTTAGTAAAGGCTATTAGTAACAACTGTTCAGCCACCAGCAGTTAGTTTTAGTTGGCTTTTCTGTCGTTCATCTTCAACCTTTATTGAGAAAGTGTTAACTGGCTGTATAGCTTTGTGTAGGGAGGGCAGAAGATTTGTTGAGACAAAGCTAAGTTACAGCTTAAGAACAGTTGGTGCAACCAGCCAAAATAATAGCAAGGACAACTGTAAATTTTGGCTTTTGACTTACTCAAAGCCCATGATTAGTTATTTCTATAAAAAAAAAAACACTAAATTATCTAAACAGGCTCAAAAAAAAAACAGATGACATAATCAAGTCAAATGTTCCTTGGGTGTCCAGAGCTACAGAGGTTTTTCTGATTAAAAGCAAATGACCTACCAGGAAATCCTCCTATTCATCGCTCTCCTTCGCGTGTTATTAAACCAATCACTTTCCTTAATGACTCCAAACCCACGCCCTCCCACCTCTTACCGCTTGTTCCCATTTCACCCTCTTCCAGTGCAGACAGACAAGACAGATCTAATCAGATCTTTTCTCTTCTCATCCGCCAATGATCCACTCATCAAGAGTGGAGGTGAGGAATGGTGGTGTGGGGGTTGGAAGGAAGGGGGGGCTAAGCAGCGATGACACAATTAATGTCAAATTAATGCTCCTCCCGAGCACCGACATCACCTCACCTCCCTCTTGCATGTCTCCCCGCCCTCACCGCACTACCTCTGTCTACCCCCTCCTCTCTCCCTCCTTTATTTCCTCCCAACACACATCCAGCCTTTTGCCCCCCCCCCCCCTCACTCCTATCTAACCGCACGCGGCCTAATCTCACACATGGGGGAGCTCATCGCAGTGTTGTGCTACTGTGCAGCAACTAGCTTAGCTCACTTGCGCACAGAGTACGGTGTGGAGTGCTAATAGGGACTGAGGTGGGAGGTGGGGATGGGAGGGGGGTAAGTCGGGAGGGAAGGCTGAGCGGGGGCCTGATTGGTGTCTCTAATTACGGCTTGATACTAAAGAGTAATTAATGAGTTTGTGGCTGATGGCAGCAGCTTTGGAGCGTCAGACTCGATCGCAGGAGATAAGAGCTGTTCGTGCCAAGGCCATGCAGGATCCCGCGGGACAGGCATACATATAGGCACGGCACATAAATACACTGATTGCGGTCAGTATTATTAAATGCTACTCTTTCCATTAAGTACAAGAGGAAGACATAATGATAATAAAGTCTTTTTTTTTAGCTTTGCTTGACATGATTCAGATTGTGGTAATTCCATGAGAACATCTGGTCTATACATTCAATATAATGTTGATTAATGTCCAAAAAACTAGACCTTAACAATCACGTAACCTGAAGTTTACCTTAACAAAAAAAAAAAAAAAGACTTTAGCCAAGAAATTTAGTTTGAATTTCTTACAATTATTACTTTTAAAAAAATACTTTTCAGTTAGAATCTTATTCTTAATCTTATAGAATCTTATAAATTCTCATTTATTAAAACTCACTGACTTCACATACAGGTGAAGATCATATAAGCCAACACATACTGTGAAGTATATGCAGCTGCACCCACATCCAGTATACAGCACAGTCAGGTGCAGCCATGATTTCAGAAAGACTGAGATCGTGGGTCTCTTGAAAACTTTGACCAGACACCAAAAATAAATTAGTTGAATTTTATTAAAAACCAATTCAATTATTCAGTTAACTGCTCAATCGTATTGTCTGTGAAATTATATTCTGAATGCGTAAATCCTGTTTCAAAGCTGTCTACGCTGTATTTGTTGATTTAAAAGCAATCAAAATCAAATTGGTCGAGTCTCAAAAAATACTAGAGTCAACCTGTTAAGTACCCACCCATGCAGAATGTAAACGTCCTAGAAAAACATCCTGAGGACACATTGTTAATGTCCTCAGTGGTAGCTTAAGTCCTGAATGCCGTTTACATTTACAAAAGGGTCGCACATTCAGTATGTGATTCTTGCCTTTGGCAGAAAATCACATATACTATGCTGAACAGAATTTTTTATTAAAACGTACACATCATGAACATACCTCATGTACACCTAAGTTTTAAAACAGTTTCCTTTTGATAATTACAAAGCAGAAAATAGATTCACAATAAGATGCTGAAGACATACTATATCAACATCATATAATATCATTAATTTTAAGGTGGCCCTAATATTCACTGGTGGCACTCCCATATTCGTCCTTGCTTGGTCCGACACCTGTGGAGAACATTTTGGGTGTTGATACATACTCTCTTCACCCGCCTTTTCTTCTTGCCTCAAGGTACTCAAACATTTTACTGTAAAATGAAGTGATTAGTTTCTTTGTGCTGCTGGAAACAGATTTAGATGTGAGGGATAAAAATCCTGGTGTCAATCAGTATAATATAAACTCCCACTCCAGCTTTTACTACTGCTTTTACAAAATCTGGATAGTTTTTGGGGTGAAGGTCTGCAATAAATGAAATGGATCGAGCCCTGTGATTAGCGGTCTCACGCCTCTATGAGAGACAGAAAAAAAAGAGAGAGACGGTGATGCTGAAAGCGAGAAAGAGAGGAGGGCAAAGAGAAACACAAAGCTTGAAGGACAATATGTGTGCCTGTGTGCGTGTGTGTGAGAGAGAGGAAGCTGTGTGTGTGTGTGTGTGCTGTGAGAGAGAGAGAGGGACAGAGAGAGACAGCGTGCTGAGGAGTGTCTCTAAAACAGGGGCAGCTGTAGTGTAGTTAATGAGGCCTGCAGTCGAAAGCCCAGTGTGTGAGCACATTGTGTGTGTGTGTGTGTGTGTCTCTGAGAGAGAGAGAGAGAGAGAGAGAGGTAAATGTGTGTGTTTTCACGTGAGCTAGGTAGTAGTTACCCAGTGTGCAGTCTTGCTTGACCCTCAGTAAGCCTGTCACCTGGAACCAACGGGCCTCGGAGAGGAGAGAGAGCAGGAGGGAGGGCGTGGGGATGAAACAGAGACAGTCAGGAAGAGTTTTTTTTTTTTTTTTTTTTAAAGGCGGCGTCTCTCACTCAACCGAATAACTGGAGCAGACTTTCAGCATGGCTGCTAACAAGCTCTCTGCCTCTCTCTCTCTCTCTCGCCCTCTCTCTCTTTCTCACTCTCTCTGTGCTTCCTTTCATTTGTCTCTCTCTCGTTACCCCTCCATTTCTTAGCCCTCTCCAGAGTGGCACTTTAATGAAGAGAGTGTGTGCGTGCGCGCGCAGCAGCCAGGTTACCATAAGAGATGCCGCACAAGAGCCTCTGATTATAAAACCCATGTACAGAGACAAAGAGGCCGCGAGAGAAAAAGGCCTCTGGTGAGACAAGCTCCAGCTTTTCACAGCTCACCCCCACGGGGGACCGAGCTGACAGGCGATATGAAGTCCACCGGCTCCATCGCAGCATGCTAAGCTAGCCGCTAACAGCTGCCCCCTCAGTGGCTCCTTAATGGGCTTTTTGTGAGAGATGGTCGCTATAACAACAAAGCAGCTCTGGCTAAAATTGAGTCTGTAAGTTTTTTTTTTTCTTTCTTTCTTGAAGGACTTGTTAGGGATTTTTTTAAAGGAAATACACGCGTTCACTGTCTCCGCTGTCTGTGGCAGAGAGTACTGAGTTTGTGCAAGATCCCTTCACTCAGAGTGAGAGGCAGAAACTCGACTTGTTTAGCCTAGCGTAGCATCCCATGTATGCAGTACAGTGTGTTTAACCTGTTGATGAACATAAATTCAACATGCTGTAACTATTTCATGATGAACAGCCGATGGATGCAGTGACCGTGTGCAGTTTCCTGAGGTCTCGTCATCAGGGTGAGTCTGCTGGATTTGGTATCATCGTGCCTGTGCAAAAATGTGACCCGATCTACTGCATCTGTAAAGCAACGCTGTAGGTCATTAAGAATCTGAGTATGTGTTTTATAACTTCGGACAGAGTCGTGTGCTGAGCTAGGCTAATTACCTCCTGCTTTGATGATATGTTAAGTCAGCAGTCAAAGACATATACCTTCAGTGCAGCCATGAGGTTGGTATCTCTCAGAAAGAGGGCAGATTTCCCCAATTTTCCTTAAACGTTTCACTACAGACAAGACAGTTTGTGCCAGTGCTGTAACAGTATTTCAACCTGTTTCTAATGCAGATCTGTTTGTTTAAACTGGCTTTTGAAATAGCAGTGACTTACCTTTTTGTTTCAAAATTCAGAAACAAGTTTGTAGAGGATTCTTGAAACAAGTTGATTTCTATTGGAAACAACAAATATCCGTGCAGCACTGTCAGAACGTAATTTGATAAGATGGAGAATTTTGCTGTGTGGCATCACACAGGGACACACATGGCTATCTATCAAGCTTCCTTGGTGGATTCGGTGGCAGTATGTTTTCTATTTGTGAAACACTGAACAGCCCAGTGGGATAACGGAGACACGAGTGGAGATGGATGCTCGGAAACATGTGTAACGGAGTACTTCTGATGACTTTGCCAGTGGAAAGGTCTCTCCAGAACAACAGAGATCCCCCTGGTGTTAGCAGAGGTCCCTGTGGTGGAGCTCCGCCATGGGCTTGCCTATCAGGAAATAAAAGGGTCTTCTGCAGCCACAGTGTGTATGATGGTGGGATTTGGAGGCAGATCTTTTTTTTTTTTTTTTTTTTTTGTCAGCCTGTGAGAGTGGAGCCCTAACAGGCAATCACAGTGGAGGAGGGTGTGTGTGAGGGCATCCATCATAATATTGTCTGCCCAAGGGCCAGTTTCTCACACACTCGAATTATAGAGATAGCACTGACAGTAGCACACACACTGTCACTCAGACATGTCTGTGCACGACATACACAAACAAGACAAACACACACTCCTTCCACACAAAGCCAGTGTATCTCTCAGACACACACACACCCATGCCAGTGCCTTCACATACTGCTTCCACACACCTCCTAGACACAGCCTCACACACACCCTTCAGACATGCACTCTCGTCTCTCCACACGCGCACACACACACTCACAAACCTTGCCTCTCGCTATTCCCTCAGCAGCAGCCGCAGCAGCAGCAGTGGTAGGCAGGCAGACATGGTACAGTGTGTAGTACAGTGCAGTGTGGTGGTGATTCTTCGCTGAGAGGAGCGGTCCAGTCTAGACGGAGGCGATAGACATCTCATTAGGCTCTCGCTTGCTCTCCCTCCTCTACAGCGCCCGCCGGCTAGCAGCCTGTCCTCACTCTGAGGGCCGGAATGGAGAGGGAAGGAGGGAGCCAGACGGTGGAGGAGAGGAAAAGGTAGGAGAGAAGGAGGTGAGAGACAAGGAGGGACGATCAGAGAGGGAAAGAAGAGGGAGAGGCAGACGAAATGAGAAGGATGGGGGGAGGGAGGGAAAGAGGGGAAATTAGACAATGATAACAGCAGTAATAGTCTTGATCCTCCAGGAGGCCCACTCCCAGAGGGCCCCCCCCCTCCCCTCTCTCTCTCTCATGCTCCTTCTCTCCTTCAGTCCCTCTGCCGCCCTCCCTCCTATCTTCCCTCCTGCTGCTGTTTCACTCTTAATTAATTTCTCACTACTCACCAGAGCCCAGAGCTGCAGCTCTCCTCAGCTGGCCTCCGAGACTGCTCTCAGATCAGCGCTCCCGTTGCCTCACAACCACAGCAGCTTTTCTCTGCCTGTGCTGCGTTTGCCTTCAAATCAGTTGCTGAAGGTGGGCCTGCACCGTGACATTGCCATGAGGTATGGATCTGCGCTCGGATCAGTTTCACTTGCTTAAGTCACTGCTAGGCTATCTGCTCTGTCAGTCCGCCGGGCTTTACGGGGGTCAGACGATGCGCACTTCAGTGTATGGCAAAGTCAAATGGCTGGCTCTCAACTCAGATTGTTCAGATTCTTCCATGATCGCAAAGCACTGTGTGACTTTTATGAACTACCCTGACACCTCATCTGCATGCCTATTTTGGTGCTCATGTAGAGGAATCCAAACAAATTCAACATTAGAAAATAAACTTGTACAAACTGCCCTTGAACTGACGTAAATACAATTAAAACATGAAAAATGTTTTAAGAAATATTACAAATTTAAAAAATTAAAGGATTCTTTATAACTTCTTCCCTAATTTTCCCTAAATTCCCTTTCCCTAAACAAATGAATTCTTAAAATCTGAGATGTCACACAAGTCATGAAACAAGCGCTCAGATGATCACAAGCCAGCCTCCAGCAAAATAAGACACACAGTTAAACTATTACTTCAGCTGTTCATTATATACATCAGGGGTTCTCAGCCCTTTGGTTTGCACACAAATTTGAATCTCTCATACATGAGCTTTACAAGAACACACGTTTAATTTTAAAAGATTCAAATATTTTTTCGTCCAAATGAGTGACAATTAAATCTGTCGGCTGTCTCTGTCTGCGGTTCATTGAACGCACCAGCTGTCTGCAGCTGTCCGACATGTTACTGCTGCACATGTTGCCGACACATGCACATAACTTCAAGTAAAAGGACGCAAATAAAAACTGCTTTATGCTTACTGCACAACTTCATCTGAAATCAACTTTATCAGACAAGAAACTGAATTATGCAGTAAATACACACATCGCGCACACACAGATTACACTGTGAGAGATATTATATATATATAGTATAGTATAGTGTATTACAGTTAGTAATTAAAAGTTATATGTACACAGAAATACTGTTTGTTTAATGTGTGTGTGTGATATCTACCTTGGTGTTGGGTCGAGGAGAACTTGTGGAGATGAGCAGCGGGGATGCAATCACCAAGGCCGAAGAGCGCAGAGCAGCTCTATTTAAAGGGTGAAGTGGGGGGGCGGGCCAAAATGTGTGTGTTGGTGTGTGTGTGTGTGTGTGTGTGTGTGTGTGTGTGTGTGTGTGTGTGTGTGTGTGTGTGTGTGTGTGTGTGTGTGTGTGTGTGTGTGTGTGTGTGTGTGTGTGTGTGTGTGTGTGTGTGTGTGTGTGTGTGTGTTGGTGTGTGTGTGTGTGTGTGTGTGTGTACAGTTTGAATCTGGGTCACAGGCTGACAGATCGATGTGTGGACGTCTCTGATCTGAGAGGAAGTTTAAACAAACAAACGTCACTTTCTCCTCTTAAGGTTTGTGAGAACATGAAGACATTTTCATAAATAAATAAATTAGTTTTTTAAGATATTGAGAGCAGGATATTTTTTGGAAAACATGGACAGGTTTAAAAAGTTAAGTTAAAAAGCTATTTTTGGAACTAATGTGGAGATCCTGTTGTTTTATTCAAATCAGAGAAAAAGTTCGAACTCATCATTTCCTCCTCAGTCGTCATGAATCAGCAGGTCAGATCACATTCAGTGAACGAGTCAAAGCTTCGTCTTTATTTGACCGGAGGGAGCTGTGCGTCCATCAGGTCAGACACAGTGACACGAGCAGACTGATGCAGCGGGAGATGTGAACACCTGATATCTGAGCAAGAGAGCGAAGCAGCAGCTGGGCGAGCTGGAACTGTGCTGACGGGAGCGAGCCGGAGCCAAACTGTCACATACTGAAGCAAAAATAGGAGAAACTGAAGATACTGAGTTTTACAGCAGACAGTCCGTGTGTGAACGCAGCACGAAGAGGAAAATACAAACCTGTTGCAGCTGCTGATGAACAATAAAACATTTTATCTTAGATCAATATCAGAAATGCAAATCAATCAAATAAATGGAGCTTTTGCAGAGATTAGTTTTATTTCTATTTAATGTGACTCATTTATCAAGATGAAGGTTTTCCATTTTAAGACAACAGATAATAAATAATAAAAGTATAATTACTTTTATCTTTAGCTAAGCTTAGATTCGCTCTTGATAGATATGATATATATTTCTGTATATATGATTACACTCGTTGGCTCAGGCTCAGTCTGAACTCGTTCACCTGCAGCTCAGATAACAGGTGTTCATGTGTCCAACAAACACACACAAAGTGTTCACAAGTAGTTTTTACATTTTTATATTTCTGGTGAAGCTTTTCTGGAAATGTGGCTGAAAATGGTAAAAATCTCTAAAATAAAAGATAAAAATAATTTTTTTTGGGTGGGTGTGGCCACAGTTTGATTGACAGCTTCATCCAGGTGCTGCTTTTTGTTTTAATCTGTTTAATCTGGTCCAATCAGAGACTTCAGGTTGTGTTGCCGTGCAGACGATGGCAGGATGAACGTGTGAAACTTCACGTTGACTGACTGAATGTTTTCCAGCTGAATCATTTAAAGGGTGTTAAATGTTTGAGCGTTTCCTTCATCGTCTTTCAGCGGCTGCTTTTAGTGAGCTGATGAAATTAAAGACTCGTCTCACATTCAGATTCTGGATGAAGAAAAGTTGAAGTTTTGAGTCAAAAACAGATCAAATGTTTGGGCTGAATCAAACTGACAAAATGATTTCACGTGTGGGAGCCTTTAATACAGATTTATGATCTATTATAGATCGATGACAGAGGATTGATCGGCTCTCTCTCAAACATTCACCCTGAAATGTGGAAATTTCATTTTCCTGCTCTGCTCGAAGCCACCAACAATCAGACAAATAATGAAAATAAAACGAAGATGCATTAGAAGCAAAGTAAGATAAAAGAGACGTTAAATGGTAAAGAAATTATGTTGAATGTCTGTTTGTCTGTTTGGATTCATTCAGGAGCTGCTTCTTCCTTCAGTTTTCTCTTCTTCAGATATTTAAAGTGCTCAAGATGTGGAGCTTTATTCTTTGGTATTAACGTCACAAGCTGCCTGATGTTACACGATGAAAACAGTGAAGTTTACAGATACAAATAATACTTCACCTTTTGTAGCTTGATTCAAAGTGACCCTTGTTTTATGTTGTTTTTCATCGAGCAGCGAGGAGACGTTAAACTGACGTTATTCTGAACGATCATTTCTGCAGTAACGCCGTCTGTTTGTTCATTAATCCAGCTGTGTTTGCACTGATGGAAAAACTGCAGAGATGTTGGTGAACGAGACCTCAGAGCAGGTTTGAACAGCAGGTCAGAAAATTCAGATCAAAGATGCAAAATCAACATGAACTGTGTTGTTTCTCTACACAGTATCTTTATACTCAGTGAAACAGATAATAATAAAACTTTCACTTTTATTTTTATACTGATTTAGACTGGTCTTCCTCAGAGAGCTTTAACACTGAGCTCTGTGTGCTTTGAATGAACTGAAGTAAACTGCTGAATGCAGGACTTTTGATGTAATGGAGTATTTTTACTCTTACCAGATGATCTGAATATCTTCCACCACTGTAACGTTGACAGGTGTGTTATGTAAGTGGAGGTTTCATCCTGCAGCCATTATATAATAACTGAAATTAGACTGACACACACACACACACTTTAATCTGAAGCTCCAACCTTCACCCTTCCCCCAAATTTGACCCTAAATATAAACCTTTTCCTAATCAGGGCTGGAAAGCTGTCGTCTGTCCTCCCAGGGGGGCCGCTGGTCCAGTCTGCAGTCCTGTGGGGGGGCAGGGACCCTATCAGCTGAAATTAAAACACACCTCCCCTCAGATACACACGCACACACACTCGAGACTCTGCATCTTACATTGCGATGCATTTGGACCAACCAGCTGTGGCCTCTAACGTTACAGATCCTGTTTCCTGCTGCAAAGACTGTTTGAATGACGAAGCACAAAATCTACCAGATTACTCCCCTAACTACTCAACTACTTCTCAACCAACTCAATCCACCCGTTCATGCACCAGTCAGTGCAAAAGTACTATAAATACTACAGTTTTTATATGTAATGCATGTTTCTACTTTTACTCCAGAGATAAATACAGTATTTTTACTCCATCAGAGGTATTAAATATAGTATTTTTACTCCATCACAGAGGTAAATATAGTATTTTTACTCCATCAGAGGTAAATATAGTATTTTTACTCCATCAGAGGTAAATATAGTATTTTTACTCCATCGGAGGTAAATCATCGTCACAAAGCTGAAAACAGGCTGTTTTTCTGACTTTTTACAGATACGTGGTTCTCACAGGACAAACATATGATGATCTTATAGACCATGATGCATTGCTGCAGATGAAACTAGCCAACAGACAATACACACACACTGTTACACATACTGTGACACACACACTGTCACTCTGTCACACACACACACACACACATATGTATATACTCACCTGATATCACCAATTATTATTAAAGATGCTGTAAAAACCTTTAATGAGATGTTTTAAACACATTCATGTCAAATACCTGCAGAACTACAGACATTCCCAGCAGCCTCAGCTGCACACAGGAAGTCCTTTATAACTTTAACAGTGTGAGTTTAAAGGTTTAAACAGAGAAATGACAGTGAGGCCGTCGTTGTTGTCCAGAGGTTTTATTTCAGTGTCTGTAGTGTGACAGCAGAGGGAGCAACGAGTCCGGAGGAGACGAGTTCACAATCTGAACCTTTCAAGCGTTTCAGGTTCAGAAACTTAAAATTTCTCACCAATATAAACATGACACACCTGTTAAGACGTGACATTAGAAAAGAAGCTGTAATATAAGATTGAGTCACTTTAATAGAGAAACACATTTTATTTTATAACCATTTTAACATTTTGAAATAAAGTCATTTTAGGAAAATAAATCATCATATTTTACCATAAGGTTGTAATTTTGGTGATATGTCATAATATAATAATTTCACTGGAAAAAGTCAGTTAAAAATAAAGTTTTAATTTTACAAGAATAAGATGGATCAGAAAAACTGTCATTTGTGAGAAAAAGAAAATAAAGTCACAGAGTCAACAGAGAAAAGCCTTTGGAGATTGTTTTATGTGTATTATTATTAAAATTACAATCCCCAAATTATAAATATAAACTTAATTCTCAAAAAATATCCAGATTTTTCTTGTAAATGTTTTACTTTAAATAATAATTTAAGTCTCTAAGTTAAATTCATACTTCAGAATATTACAATATAATATAATATTACAACTCAAACTCAAACTTGTAAAAACTTACTTGTAAAATTAAAACTTCAATAATTAACTTAGTAATATGATTATGATTATTATTTCTCACAAAGTTCAAACTTTACTCTTGAAACATTAAAGACTTTTTAAACTTTCTCATTTCCTTGTCTGATAATTTTACTTCCTGACTGTCAAAGAAAAGACAAAATGTCATTGAGACTTTTCTCTCAAAATATTTCTACTTCATTTTTGACATCTTGTGAATTTAGTTTTCTTTAACAGTCGCAAATTACTGCAGTTTTTGTGTTGTTTTTTCTGAATATTCAGTAGGCCCCGCCTCCTCGCAGACCTTTGCTCCAATCACGTCGTCTGTCTGACATTCACAGAAATAAGACTCGATGTAAACAACCACTTCTGTACAAAAACCGAACAGAAACAACCCCAAGCTTTAGATAGAAAACAACAGAACGATCAAACTGTACAATTCATAAAGTCATAAATTCATCATCATTTCTTCCTCTTCCTGTCTCCGCTGTACACTTCCTCTCACCTTTACAAATAAAAAAAATCAAATCAAATATTTCTCCTTGAGTTAGCTTCACTCTCTCTCTCATACATAAAATAGAGTCTCCATTAGTATTTGCTTATTTACAATGATGCACTATTTACACTGTAATTTTTTTCACACGGGCGACGTGGCGGACAGCCTCGACCCAAGAGGCCGCCGCCTCCCGAGATTATGAATCCCAGCAGATTACAGGTAGAAGCTGAGTTCAGTTTAAGATTCGAGACAGATTCAGGATTTGTGTTTCTGCCCAGAACTAAACTGGGATCCATAATGAAGCGCCCAACACCCAGGAAGTGGTCCTGAGAGAGCCACCTGCAGACGAGTGATGATGTGATCTTCGCTGGGGTTCACACTTTGTACCCAACCAAACGCCGCGAACGCCTCCACCTCCACAAAACCTTCGACACACATTGAGCTCGAGTTTTAGAGTTCAGGTCTGAGCTCATGTTTCTTCAGACACTGAATTCTGGGAAACGATCTGTTCAGAGAGAAAAAACTTTAAAGACTCTGATGAGTTCGTGTCGAGGTGGAGACGTTCTGCAGGTTTTATCCCGTCCAGGATCGAGCAGCCTCACTTCATCAGCATCTTTTAAAAATATGAAATATAAATAAAACATCTGTGAGGAAGATTCAACGCCTCCAAAAATTTAACTCCAATCAGAGATAATCTGTAAAAACAAAACAGGAAGTCTGGTCGCCTCGCTGCAGTGATGTAGAACTGTACTGGGGGGGTGGTCAGTACACTGTGACATCACTGTGTGGGCGTGGTCACAAATAAACAGACTCAACTTTAAACCAGAAGAGCTCAATAAAACAGAGATTTTCAGCCTTTTTTTAAAACAATCTTCTTTTTTAAACCCACTGTGTCCCAAAACTACCAAAGTAAGAGCCAGTGTATCAAACTAAAAATAAATCAAATAAAATAGACAATAGTTAATTTTGAGTTGAGGCGAGCTTGTCTCTGGACGGGAACAGCCTCTCTGAGCTTTTACAAACAGGATGTTATGGTACAGATGGAGAATGACAAAGTCTCACCGACCACCAGAGCTGAGCACAGACGAACTTTTCAAACCATTTTCACCTTTTTCAGATCATTTTTACAAACACGAGAACCGTCGGTGAAGAGTTTCATCCCAAACACAAACCCAATGGCGTCTTAGTGATGCTTTAAATGTTCAATCCACTTATTCATTTTATCAAAGGGTCTGTTCATGTGACAAGAAAGAAACTTTCAGCAAATTAAATAACTAATAAAAGTTTTGTTAAATTATGATTTAATCTCAACACATCTTGACTTTTCTTGTCAGATTAAAGTTTTATCCTGTTACATTCTTGAATTTAGATGTTTGTGAGCAGCTCAGTTTTTAATATGAAGATTCAAAATTAAACAATCATATTTTCTTCAAAATGTACAGTATGTTCAACACGTTGGGGTGAAACTCTTCAGTACAATGCAAAAGAAATAAACAAACTCTTCCTTAATTCATTTTGTCTTGAGCGAGTTGTTAAATCTTATTTTCATGAAGCAGTTTATGAAGAAATAAAATATTTTTCCTCTTACAAACTTACAAAGAAAATAAAACACAGGCTCAATAAATACACCAATTGTACATTAAAGTGATTAAAACAAACGTTTCACCTGATAATGGGATCACACGTTTATCCGTCCAGTATTTGTGATCTGCGTTTAAACTGCTCACCTGTCGACAGGTTAAAAAGCTCTTTGGGCCTTTGGACTCGACAAAATGACCTGAGGTGGAGGTTTTTCTCAGAGAAAGGCTGGACTCAGACCTGGTGGTGATCACAGCAGGAAAACAACGACGCTGCAGATTTATTTATTAGAGTAAATACGACTGAAGTGTGATCAGCTGTACAAACACAGAACCAATCGATCGCAAACACAACTGGACTCAACTGAACCGAACTCTACTGAAAATCTAAAGAGAAAGAGTAAACAAAACCTCTCTGTGTCTCTGAGCCCTGAGGTTTGGCAAAAGTGCTTCGTTGCTGCGATAAAGTTGACCAACCAGCTCCACTTCCTGTCGCCGTGTTATTGCCTCAGGCCTCGACCCGCCCATCCACCCAACCGACCAATGGCGGGGCAGCTCTGCGGGGCCGATCGGGGCCTTCCTTAAAGCCGATTGGTCGTTTCTGAACGCTGAGAAGAAAACTTTTCCTGTTCGCTTCTTTAATATGTATTCATCGTAGTCTGATATGATGTCATCCCGTAAACACAGCTGATTGGCTGTCGGGTGATCAGTTCAATCATCATCACTTTCTTAAAGGGCCATACCTGTTTGTTTTTGACATTTTAACCACAAAGCCACCATGACAGACTGAAGTGTTTTAGATTTTAGAAAATGTTCAGACCCTTTTCTTTTTAAGGAAGTAGTTTTGAAGTCAATCATTTATTTAAGTCACATCCTGATTAATAACTGCTGATAACTACAAGAGGATCCATTTTTTGTTTTTTAATGTAAACACCCATCATCAGTTTGAATAAAGTTTCTTAAATTTGGTTATTAAAGGTTCCTTGGGGAGTTTTTGACAGCACAATGGAACATTTTTAAAAGTCTGTTGTGTGTTATTTATATATTTACTTATATATATATATATATATATATATATATATATATATATATATATATACATACATACATACATACATACATACATATATATATATATATATATATATATATATATATATATATACATACATACATATATATATACACATATATAGATATATATTTATATAGATATATATATATATACATGTAATCTTATCTGCTTAAATGGTTTAACAGCTTTGTCGTAACACCTGTGGTAGCCTGGGAGGAACTAAACTACATTTAAAATACAGATCACTGTCGTGGTTTAGAAACGAGTTGGCAGCTTTGAGTATGTGATTCTTGGTAAACTGGTTGAAACACAAAACCTCTTGGTATGGTCCTTTAAAGTGAGCGAGCTGTAGATTCTCTAACCTTCCTGTTGGATAAAACACTGTGAAGAGACGTTTACTGATCACGTTCATCATCAAAGTCCTGAAACAAAAAGCAGAAATGACCGAAGAGTTGACATCTTCAGACTGAAACTGTTCGGTAGAAAACCAGCATCTACACACTCTGATCCAGCAGGAAACATCCCGACCGAACTCCACCGACAACAAAGTGATCTGTGAACACACCGCGAGCGATGTCCAAATGTCCGATACTGTCAGTGAATGCATCATCGCCGTCCAGGTTCAGTTAATGTATGAAATATGGCAGATCTCTGATCCACAGATCAGAGGTCAGAGGTCAGCCTAACAGCCCTTACCACTGATGTAAACCGAGGACACATCCACCATCTGTGAGTTCAGTTTCAGATCCACAGCGTGTCCTTTATTCAACCAGAGTTCATTATTCTGATGGAGAAATAGATTCAGTCAATACGGAAACTCGTGTTGTGAAGGTTTACTGTCATTTCTTTCATTTCTGTTTCAATGTTACAGAACCTCAATCCAAGAAAAGATCCTGGTAATAAAACCTCTGCTCCAATCCAGGTTTTCTCGTGTTTGAAAGAAAAAAGATTTCTCATTAAAGATTTGCTCGCCTGACGGCGTTTTTATGTCCTCGGGTGCGTTTGTTATTTTCTCCGTCTGTGTGTTGCTCTGAGCTGCTAACGTGGTGGGTTTTGTTCAGATTTCGTCTTGTAGCTGTCCGGGTGTGTGAAGTTACTCTCCTTCACGTGTAGATCCAGAAACCATCAATGCAGAAGAAACTTACCGACCCGACTTATCAAGAACAAAACATTCACATCGTTTGAAACATCAGCTTCAGGAAAAAGACTTTCTGAAGGTACAAAAGAACTTCGCCAAAATCCTGTTGGTCCGATTTGTCCTCGTCTTCAAAGGTCAGCAGGTGTCAGTCAGGTCAGATTGTCTCTTGTCTGACTGGTCGGCCGCCTCAGCAGGAAGTCAAGAAACCTGACGTGGTTTATTTCACCGAGCAGAGACGAGTCTCCATCCTGCAGATCAAGAGTCACACCTTCAACAGAAGCCGTCGTTTTATTGGAGGTTTGAATAGTTTAGTGGGTGTTTTTCTCTTTAATGCGGTTTCACTTCCTAACACACAGCCAGCGAGCAGACGAACTGACATTTTTAGTTTTAGGTCGGCAGTAATCATCTGCTGAGTTTTGTTGAATTAGTTTGGACGTTATTCGAGCTCAAATCTCAAAGTTTTTCAGCTTCTCGTTCAACTCTGAAGGTCCGTTTGTCTTTTGAACAAACAGACCTGTTTTGAATAAGTAAAAGTTTGGTTTTCATTGTGGTCTCTTGAAATAATGTCGGCCTGCTCACTTTGCAGCTTGTTACTCCACTAAAACTGTTGTTTGATTTATTGATTTATTGATTGGTTAACGTCACAGTCTGCTCACACAGCTGGATGTCAGGAGGAAGTTCTCATCAGTTAGTCTGAGTGACACTTCATCCAGCAGGTTGTGGATCCTCATCTGATCACAAACGCTTGTTTTTGTGAGACTTGAAGGGACTGATCAGTAAATCCTGATCCAGACCAGCGAAGGACTCAAACTCGACCTTTAAGTCTGCTGAGAAACGATCTTCGATATTTCTTCGCCGAATGCTCGCAGCAGACATTTACGAACGTCTCAGAAATGTTCCAGACAGACGGACTGCAGCTTTTAGAGATAAAATATTCGCCACAGAATGACGACGATCTGTCGCTGAAGCTTCAGGAAGTTTAAACACCAACGTTTCCCTCTGTGTGTTTGTGTGTGTTGGCGGGGCTGCTGGCAGTGTGGATGGAGGGAGGAGGAGGAGGAGAGGTAAATTAAACTTCAGTGGACAGTCAGAGTGGTGGATGAAGGAGGATAAGCTCTTTGTCTCTGCTGATCAAAAACAATTCATATTTTTTCAGATAGACGACGATGAAGAGGAGGAGTTTCCACCTGAACCTCCCTCTACGGTTTCCTCATAAAGTGCTCGAACAGAAGCGTCTTCCTCTTCCTCCTCCTCCTCCTCTTTCTTTCCCTCCGTCCCTCTATGTGTCTTTGGGCTCCAGTTTGCAGGACATGTCGAACAGCAGGTTCTGGTTGTCGATCACCTGTAACTGACGGACGTAGGCCTTCGTCTGCAGGTGGGAGGGGGACGTCTCTGTATCCATGGCTACCAGAGGACACAGGAAGAGACAGAAAACACACACAAACGTCAGCGATATTAAATTCATCCATCCATCACTTAAAGCACAGAGAGCTGCAGTGACATAACACCACCACCAGAGGGAGACAAACCTCCACATCTGTGTGTGTGTGTGTGTGTGTTACCTAGCTGGCTGCTCCTGTATCGTCTGATGATCCTCACCATCTCTGCCACTTTATGCTGCAGGAGAAGAAGAGCAAGAGAGTTAAAAGAGGCAAAAGATGGCGGACGATGACGGAGGAAGAAAAGAAGAGAAACATATTTCTTGTTTCAGTTTTATCTTTTATTTTTGTAAAAGTGGAACTCTGTTGGGCCTCGTACAAAAACAAATGTTTGTTCTTTAGCGTCACATAGTCGAGTCCAGACGTGTCGTGATCAGGCACAGGAAGGCTTAAAGCTTTTCAGAATAAATCAGTTGAAATGTGCTGCAGGAGTCTGAAGCTCAGCTCTGTAATATTTTCTACTAAATTTGTTCTGCAGTGTGAAATTTCCTCTTTAAACTCTTTGGAGACGATCAGGTGCCGTCATACGTCTGTGCAGTTAAGAGGATTTACTGAATCAAAGCTAAAAGGAAAACAGACTTTAGGGGTTTTAGGGGGAGAAAAAGAAACCAGAAGAGGGAAAACAACGTGACAAACTTTATATCTGCTGCTGTCCGATACAAACAGGAAGTCAAAGGGCAAAACTTCCTGTTAATGTTGAACATCTCGACTCACCATCTTCTCAAAGTTGACGAGTTCACCGTGAAACGTCTTGCAGCTCTCGTGAAGAAACGTCAAGTCTGACAGAGAAACAGGAAACAGTTTATTGATCAGTTTATCAGCACGACACTGATCGATGAAAGTAAAAACTCTAAAACACAAACGGACTCTTTTTATGGCCTTTTTATGAATGTAATCAATCAAAACATCCAATAATATTATTTATTGGAGCTGATCATGTCATGACCTCCACTTTGTTCTTTCCTGTTTAAATAAAGTTTTTATGTTCAAAGTTATCATTTGTTGGTGTTTCTTGTGGGAAAATAAAATTAATCTACACAGATATTTCCTTCACTCTCCTCCTCATGTTTTTAAATTTGCCTGAGAAATACCATCAGTTATCTCATCGCCCACAACAAACAGATTATTGATTATTGATTATCAGCTATGAAATTGCACTTTGAGTCTGTTTTCTACCAGTGAAGAAATTTAACTTCACTTTAATCCTTTTTCTTTCTTTTTCTTTCCTTATTTCCAGTCCTCCATCTTCCTCTAGTTGTGTTGCCATGGAGACAGAGAGCTTAAGGCTACAGACACACACACACACACACACACACATGGGTGTACAGTTTGTACAGTAATCTCATTTCAAGTCTTTTCAAACTGAACGAGTGAAAGAGGAGAGATGTGTGTGTGTCTGTAAAAATCTGTGTGTGTGTGTGTGTGTCTGCGTGTGTGTGTGTGTGTGTGAACACCAGCTGGGTTAAAGGACTCCATGCGGTTGAAGACGAGATGAAAAGAAAAACTGGAGCGAAGAGGAAAATCAACGATGAAGAGGAGAGCCTTTGAAGTGACTGAGAGTGTGTGTGTGTGTGTGTGTGTGTGTGTGTGTTTAGCAGCAGGTTAATGGCGACACAGAGCTGATTAGCCAGAGGTGCTAATTAGCGAGGTGGAGCTAACATGCTAAGAGCAGCTTCACATCTGGTCCACAGCTGGAGGGAAACAGTCTCTGAGGACCAAGAGCTGATTCAAAGCTCAGTCCCTGATCCGGTTTCAGGAGACTCTCGGTCGGGGGGGACGAGGGTCAAACTGAGACAAAAAAGCAGCTTGTTTTCCTCAGCGAGCGTCACGTTAGCTCACCTTTGAGCAGCAGAGGTGTGAAGGGGATCAGAGGAGGCCTCAGGCTGGTGATCAGGTCTCTGTAGGACTTGTGGTTCCTGGAGGGGTCCTGCAAGGTGAGACAGATCCTCAACTTCAGTAAAAGTACAAAGACTAGAAGGAAAGGTCCTGCATTAAAAACCTCACTGAAGTAAGACGATGATGATGGTGACCTTCATCGTTATAAACAGGTCAGATCATCTTTTACTCACTGCGATGCTCTCAAACTGCTGAAACTGCTTCCTGAACTTCCCCGGGAGACCCTGAACACACACACACACACACACACACACAGGATGATAACATCATAACACATATAACAGAAAAGGCAAAACAAAACACAAAGACCAGAAAGCTTCACTACAAACAGAAACTTCTCACAAATTCTCAGAAACAGCAACAAAGAGAAAAAAAACAGTACTTAAAAGTAAAAACTACGAGAGATTGGTCTTCTTCTTTTTTAGTGAGGAAGTGAAGTGAGCAGATGTTGATGAAACGTTCCTTCACGCCGTCTACAGATCAATAAACGGATGATTCAGGTGAGTCAGGTGAGTCTTTACCTCCCAGGTGAGCCGCAGTCTGCTGACAGCCGGGTTGTCCAAACCCAGAACCACAGCGAGGAACGACAGCAGGTCCTGCTGCTGCTTACAGCTGAAACACACACACACACACACACCTGTCAGACAAACGTTTATCCTGATGGTGTTTACTCATTCTGAGCCGAAGCTTTATTTACGTCTCATAACGGATCATTACGTTTCATACATTCAGTCCATCAGGTGTTCATTTAATAAACTTCATGGCGACGCCTTCACGTGTCCGACAGGCCAATGATGCACAACTCTACAGTAAGAAGGGATTTCATTGGTCGATTCAGGCCAACAAGATCTGAATCACCCCACTCAAAACATCTAAAACTGCTGAGTCCACCTGAGACCAGCTGAGACCAGCTGAGACCAGCTGAGACCAGCTGAGACCCGGAGAGGTGGATGAGCTCTCTGACTCAGCTCCTGTCTTTGTGGACTCACAGTGCTGCGATCTTGATGAACTTGCGGAGCAGCTGGATCCTCTTCGGCAGCGACTGACACT